>JAMKCH010005050.1:0-37034 GCA_023653785.1 Ophioderma brevispina
ATTTTGTAACAATTAGAGTGCTTAAAGTGTGATCAGGGCTGTACTCAGGATTTATTGGGGTGCGGACTTCGAACAAGTGGCCTTTTTTTTTGAAAAAGTGGACCTTTTCGCTAAATTTCTCTAATTTTGGACCTTTTTATCAAAAAATTCAGCGAAACGTGGACCTTTTTTCCCCGTTGTGAATTCCCCGCACCGCCCCTGCGTACGGGCCTTAAGTGATTGAATACGTCCAAGTAAGTACTTAATTTTAAAAGCCACTTTATTTAGCGTGGTTGATCGCCTGCAATAAATAAATTTTATGAGTAAAATAACTAAACGAAGTACGTGGGGTGGAGCAATTGGGGGACACAGATAAGCCTATTGGATAAGTTTATGGAGTCCGGCAGCGGGAAGCCTGATTTTGGCATGAGATAAAATTCTGATAAGTATTTTTTTTTCAGCTGATTATATCTCTGAAAAGGTGTATACTGGAACCAAGGTGGGTGTAATATTTGCAACCCCGTTTTTCCAGTTTATGGCTATCATCCATATTGCTCTCCGATTTTTCTGTTAAAAACTCTAAAGTGCATTTTACACAACAGGCCAACCCAAAAATGCAAGGTATTAGTGTTTTTTTTTTTTTTTTTTTTTTTTTTTTTTTTTTTTTTTTTTTTTAATGCAAATGTATTTTTAGAGTCATGCTTGAATATTTAGTGAAATCCACGATTGGCCGCCATTTTGAAAGTCAGGAAATCACAAATGCACATTTCATTGAGCGTGCAACCAAAAATACAAGTCACTACATGTAAGTTGACTGTTATTTCCCTTGCCATAATATGTAATGGAAAATATAAAATCTAAATTTTTAATTGTCCACATTGGCTAATAAAGATATTCCCGATGGCCGTCCGCGAAATGTTGTTTAAAGGCGCTGATTTTCGTAAATAATTTACCTCCATCAATGATAAATGAAGGCAAGAACAGTTTCTTCCACAATTACTCCGTAGTGGGTGGTATATTTCCAGCACTCGGACACTATATCCCTAGATAATAACCATTGTTGTAGAGTATCAGTACCGGTGTGAAAGCCAGAATATATTCCCGGTGGGAGCCATAGTCCGGGGCTCCATAGACGATAACGAATAAAGCGTGAAACAATGTTGCGTAAAGAGTCCACTGAATCGAATGCTCTCTGTTCCCATTGTTTCCCGGACTATGCGGTACGCCGACAATTGTTGTACTTCTACACCGGTGTGGAAATAATCCTCATGAATCTGCTGAAGGGCCTGTTTACGGTTCGTCCCCCGGTTCGTTCACTCGTCCCGGCGTGGGATCGCCGCTAGTGCTCCATTTCTTATAGGAATTCGAACCACTGAGAGGGCCAGGAAACGCTTCTGGTGGCAGCCGCTTCCGGGCGATGGGGGTCCGAATACATACCTTGTCCATTGACGAGACTCACCTGCGTGGTCGAAGGACGGCGTGTCCATCCCCCACGCTAAGAATCAGACGGTCTTTCACACCGTGGCCCCAGTTGTTTCTCCCGGACCTGGCCTTGGCTGCGGGACGGTCCAAGAGAAACCCGGGTGCCCGGTCAGGGCACTAAAAATGGTACACCTCAAGCATCTTTGAAGGCTCCGTACGACTAACGCTTTTTCCATCTAAAAACCCAGCCAACCAATTGGTCCCGTAGCGAAGGACACATCCGCTGGGTTGCCTCAACAATCCGTAGCGCACACCGAAAACATCACAATCAGTTGGTCGGCTTTCGGGTTAAGGGTAACAGCTACAAAAATGCATTTGAGTTGCCCGTCTGTACCAAACTGCCAATATTTTAGTGTTTTTATGGCACACGGCATCCATTCTTTGATTTTTTCTAATTGGCCTAAGGGTGACAATTTTAAACCATCTTACCTTATATATATACCTATTAGAGATATTAATCAATGAGAACAAAGGATAAAACGTGTATTTGGGGTTGATCTCTCTGTGAAATGTGCATTTTCGGGTTTTTCTGCCATAAAATGGCGGCTCATCTGGATTTCTCAAATTAAATCAAGCGGTGCCTTCTAAGATACATTATAATTTACATTTCCTACCTCAAAAATGAATGATTATTAAAAAAAAAACAATTACCAAGCATTTTGGGGATGTCCTTTTCCATTGAAACTGCAATTTTGGGGGTTTTTACATGAAATGGCGCCATCTTGGATTTTCTCAAATTGCCCAAGGTGGCAATTTTACACCCACCTGGATTCCATTTTCTAACCTTTCAAAGAGATAGAATCAGCTGAGAAAAAAACTTTATCAGAGATTTTCATCTACTCCTCCTCCGCTGCTGGACTATGTGAAGAACTACAAAGTCTTCGATCTACCTTTCCGCGTAATGAAAAACCTTTTTCCGAGTCCTGCAGTGCCTTCAATCTACTTTTCCGCGTACTACAAGCCAGAAGTATTCAGATTAAATTCTCCGGACTATCAGTGACCATCATGGAAACCAGTAAAGGAGACCCTCCAACTGTTATACTGCCCTCTATAGCCTACAGGGAAGTGCGTGCCTTGCTCAAGGGATTCCTCTTTTTGTTTGTAGGTCCTATCACAAAATGTTCATACCCTTTGATCTTTGACTTGCACGAACATTCGCAAGAGCAATGAAACTGCAATCTTCAACAGGAAAATACCCACTGGATTTTGAGAGGTGGTGAGGTCCATGCTTGTTTTTCTTCAATTCATCTTCGGCAAAGTATCTTGAACCATAAGCACTGAAGCTGTCGTTATTCACTAATCACCATCGACAATCCAAACTTTACTGGAAAGCGTTTGAAGCGTGGGTGTATAGTACCTGTAACAATATCATGTCTGCTATGACCTTCACTCTTTGAAGCCACTTGTCAGCTAAAAACTTTGTATACCATAACCCTGAAATGTCATTAACACCACAGTAGGCCTTCATATTAGACAAGAATATGGTGGGAGCGTTGAAGAGGTTAAAGTAAGAATCTCAGATACCGATTCCCGAGCTGCACTTGTTCAAGACCTTCCGCAGATGGTAAAAGAATGCTCCTGAGTTATATGATTGCAGGTCGGCCTGGAGAGTCTACTTTGATTCCAGCAAGTAGACAAGGGAGAGTGGGAGCTTGGTACTCGGTGCCCTGGGGAGCAAGTCAAATACTACTTTGCTCCTGGTCTCTACAATATGCTCCGACTTGTACCGATTTTGTCTTGCCCAAATAAATATGTTTAAGTGCACTGACCAAGAAAACTTGGAAGCTCTAAAATCTGGGTGATTCATGGGGACTAGCAGGCATTCCATTCCCAAATCTGTTCGTGGCCCAAACATTGAACAGCTTATCAGAGTTTCCTGTTATCCGCAGATCACTCATCTCCTCAGATGGCCTTCTAATCCCAAAAGACAAGAGTACTTTTTTCCATGTCATTGATGAGTTTAACAGGGAACCAACAAGTGACTCTCAGGTAGACTTACCCGGCCTGAATGCATCAAGCCGGGTTTGGAGATCCAATGCAAATTTGGTGCATTATAGACGCCATGGCAGTTGCTCTATTTTGCCAACACCTTTGTTCGAAGCCTCCGTAAGATTGTATCGGGTATGGATGAGGATTGATATCTTCGACACTGACTATATATTGATAATCTCACTGCAATCCTCATACACATGGCAACAGTCTGCTGGCTTGATCCGGTCAAGTTTGACATCAGAGTTTGAACTAATATCAAATTGGTACCACTGAAAACCCTGCTGTCCTCTTTGAAACAAGTCTCAACGACAGATACTTGTGGAAGCTCTACTCATAATATGAATATAGCAGCAGAGAGCTTAGTTGGGCGTCCTCAACTTATTCCCCCAAACCAGGTGTGTATGGCTCCAATATGGGTGAGCACTCACTTGAGGAGGCAGACACCTGAATCCCATGTATGTACTTGATGCGTCCAAGACTGACGGAAACATCAGGGATATAGATATTCGCCAGACGCGGATGTCTTCATTACCTCATTGATTTGGTGTTCAACAACAGCCTTCCAGGCGACCTTCACTTTATCACCGGAAAAAGGACAACGCGCAGCACAGAGTTGACATCGTGCAAGGTGGTGCACAGTTGGAAGAGAAAAATAGTAGGTCTAAAAAAATACTAGGTCTGTACGCTTTTAGATGTACTGATTGAGGAGGAACTTTTTCTGGCATATTCAAGAGTAGGTGGATAATGCCTAAATTCAAGGGCTGTGACGCATGATGTATTCAAGAAATGTTGTGAGGATGTTTCGACCTAAGAGCATGTTAATGTCTTGAAAACTTGTTTGTGCATGGTGTATGTCAAGAACAGCAAATGGAGCACATTTGCCAAGAACAGCGCTCCGTGCAGTGCTGTGGGAACACAATTGATTACAACGTAGGTCCAGAAGGCTATCCTGAACTATCATCAATCATCATCTTGTCGTCCGTAACGGAACGTCGAAAGCAGCTGAGAAAAATTTGTACCAGGTTGCCCTATCCTTCATGGTTGCTGGATTTCACTTGCGCATGCATCCAATATCTTTAAGCAATCACTCAGACACTAATTTTCCTGCCACGGCTATTGTTTTCCTCCATGTGGTGTCCAGAAAAATTCAGGTGACTAGATAGGTTGGCAGTTTTCCCCGCAATGCAGGTTGACCTGCAAATTGGGAGACGTTCTCTATTTACCTGGTTTCTGTAGATGGGTATATCTCCATATACCTCATGTTGGAAATATGGATCTCCAGCTGATGACTCATAGATTTTCGAAATATAATTTTTTTGTGTAATAATGAAAAATATATCAACTAGAACTATAGATAGTAACCTAAAATGCACAATTCCGAAATTTGAAGATGAATTGGATGTTTCGTTTTGATGCAGTAAACATTTAATGTGTAGTATTACGCCCATACTGTGTTATAACAAAAATTCCGGATCCGGAATTTTATAACAAGTTGTGATTTTCTATATGAAGGAATTCGGTCTTAAGCTTATCAATTTCACACAGTGATTGTAGGCCTATCTGGACAAGCATTATGTACTGGCACAAAAAAACAGATTTTATTTGGAAATTGAGGGCACCCTCCTCAGTAAATCTCTGAAGTCAGCATTTAAGTACTCTTCTAAGAAGTTTGTATATAACAGCCATTGATCATGTCCTCAAGCTTTTGGGTAATGGTCCAAGTCTCAGCTCCATAGATATACTCTCTACACATGCCCTGAAGAACTTGTTTAACCCATGTAGTCGTGTAAGCCTCTAATGGAATTTCAATAGCCTTATGGGTTTTTGTCTTGTGGATGAATGTAAAAAAAAAACTCTTGCTTTTAGTCATTCCTGCATGATAAAAGTTTTGGTATCTCAAAAAGGTGAATAACATGAGAGTATTAACGTCATTTGCTTCACGAAAATATTATTTAATTAATGCCTACACCTCAAAGTTTTCCGGGGGGAAATACACAGTATGGTGATGACAAGACAAGCCAGATCAAAGTCAGGTATTTCAAGGATAGTGTTTACAATGTAGAATCTGTAATTTTATATACTGATATTTGGTTACATTTTCATTGACATTACATGATAATCAAACATAACAATTGTCCTAGTGTCTGCCATTTGAAATTTTCCATGGTGGCTTGAAGTTTGCTCATTGAAATAATAGGCATGCGTTTGTTTTTGGAAATTATCATCATAGTACAATGTACATGCAATGCTACCATTTTTAGACTGCTTTATTCCTGGTATGCTGGAGATTTTAAAACAAGTGGTAATTCTATTTTTGAAATCCAGATGGCGGCAAGCTACATTAGATACAAGTAAGCAGTGCTGTTAATGGAATCCCTATTTCACAAACATAGGTATTGCCACCATTTTACTCTCCCTTGCTCACACGCCAAGGAATAACATAATTTAAAATGGCGGCCATTTTTGAAAATTGCAAGATGGCAGCCAAACCAATTCAGTTACAAGTACGACCCCGATGCTTTCAATGGAATCCCTGGTATCTACAAACATGGTATTTGCCACCAAGTTTTACTCCTCTAGTGCTCCGTAGGGCCAGATATAGGACACAATACTGAAAAATGGCGGCCATTGTGAAATTCCAAAATGCGACTGAAGGCGTGGTGAAAAAATGGCCCCTAAGATTTGTGAAATCGCACCCAAAAATTGACAAAGTAAGCTAATAAAATCAATTTTGGCAGCAAAAATCCCACGGGAAAACATATCAAACTGTACTAAACCTTTTGGCTGTCTGTCCACTGAAAAGCCAAAACATTCATTTCCGTACGTTTTCTCACTAATTTTGTTTTTACAACGGAAACGTTTTGCTAACAATACCATTCACTTTGAGTATTGTAACATTTCCCCCTTTGGCACAAAAGTATCTCGGCATGTTTTCGAATCACTATTGTCCAAAAGTCAACCATTTTGAAAGTTTTCGAAATTCCATTTTGTTGCCGTATGGTCTTGTGCTCTTTCATGTAACATCTCACTTGTAAAAATCGTACAAATATGGCTGATATAGAGTGCCCGAAAGACGCAACCCCCCAAACCAAAAGCCTGCAGTTTTTGGATTTTCCAATGGTCACTGTGTGTACAACGCAAAATACGCGTGTATTGAAAAAAAAAAAATTACCAAATAGGTTTCCGACTGAATGAGCGAGAAAGCCTGCGTGAATATTGATTGTGGTCCCTCGTGTTCGTGTCCCAGTACCTGCAATGCCCCATTGAAAAATCCAAACATGCAACCCACACCCACCACACAGCCCACGCCCACTCACAAGGACCTGGAACTTCAGCACTAGAGTAACCACAAAAGCAAATTTTTCTTATAGCTTTAAAGCAATACATGCACATTTTTGCCACATCACGCCCATCATTTCTTTCCATGTGAGATACTGATACAGGTTTTCATTTTAAATGAACTGAACTCCCTACCTTAAAGTGTTTATAGCTGTGGCTTGGATCAAAAGACTCTTATAATTAATTCGGGATCCCGGATCCTAATTAGCATGTTTTTACATGTAAAACTTGTCGTTTTTCGCTGATCGTTTAAGCCCCCAAATTTCTTGTCCTTATTGACTTCATTTACAGTTGACGATTTTACTGTATAAATTGTACTAAAAGAGCAAAATCAACAAAGGTGTTGTTTGTGATAATCTCCAGTAACCGCATTTAATTGTACGTACAACTATAGTGGGTTATTGTTTCCGTATTTTTTTCTACATGCTTTGTATATAATCCTTTGCTGATTTAATGTTATTACCTACACAGGAATACCATAATACTAAAGATTATGTTTCTGGAGGTTTTTCCCACGTTGGGGGGGAATTGCTCTTGCATGAAACCCCTTAAAGGTAGACGTTTTAATATAGAATCCCCATGGATCAATGAGGTATTTCCCAATCATTCGGCAACGCCATTGTCATAACGTCATCAGCGCATGACGGACTCAAATTGGTCAACATAGACACTTGCATGTCTTGGTAGGTTTGAGGTCACATACCAAGGTCAAAGGTATATTATGATGTCCACTTATGCGAGATTGAAGGAAAGGGTTGGATTCGCGAAAGCAGGCGACACACAAAATCCACAAAGAATGATCCTGAACCTCGATTCGTTACCCACATTCTGAAACAAATGACCTTGCATTGAAAACGCATATAGATTGAAAAGTTGTACACCTTACCGTTTTCTCCCATTCCAATGGAGTTTTACCAAATTAAAAACACATTTTGTGTAAATGAAGTAGATTACCTTACTCATATTTGTCATTGAATATCCTTCAAAAGGTGGGGTTTTATTGGGCATGGCAGGTTAAAAGTAATAACAAAACATGCTTCTTTTTCAAAACGATAATAGAATAATCCTATTTTTTAAACAATTATTTGTATAAAATATCGCACAAAATGAAGTGATCCAGAGAAAACTTTCATAAATAAACAGCATATTCCATATCCAATATGACACGATTTTGGATGGCGATGTCTTCGCTTAAAAATATTGCCTTTAGATCAACGTGACCAGATTTTTTTTTCACATTGATCAATGACATGTTTTAAACAAATTTTGATTTAAAACGTTTTTACATACAATACGGTATGCACAAATAACTGTTCTAAAATACTTTTATATTGCTCTTGCCCAATCCATAAAATAAATTCATTCTGTTTTCAAAAACTTTACAACGTTTACATATTTATGGCTGTATTTAATAATGTCAGTTGTTTAGTTTCTTCAATGAACATTGTTTCTTCTACCTTTGAATTAGAAAAATTATCTTCAGTTATTCCAGCTTATAATGACATGGCCGTGAGCTACTTGAAGCTAAATAGTAAAATGAGAGAGATTATCAAGTTATTGAAAAGCGATCTTGTTTTCACTATTTTGGACCATGCTGCACGCGTGGCTTTTCCGAAAGTTTAACAATGTTTAAAATTAAATAAGCTGATATTATTTAATTATTGACATGTGTCGATTTCATGGACTTAACGAGTTTGATTACTTGCAATTTACTCTTGTGAAGCAAGGTCAGAATGACTTGTCCCTGTATTCGGACAATGATGAAACTGAAATCCACTATTAACTATGCAAAAACCCATTGGAATGAGTAAAAATGGATCAATCTAAAATCTACATAGCGCCCCTCATTTCTTTACCCACCTTCCATTCATTTTGTCACTTACATATGCAATTATGAAAACGTCAGCTGTTCACAGTGTGTAAAACAGGTAAGGGTCACATTTTGTGTTGCTTCTTTATGCACACTTTTTTGATACACCTATAGTCGGTTTCCGTTTCGGGAGTCGCTTGTTTATTTGCAAGTTTGTGCTTAGGGGCCTGGATTTTTGTTGTCTACCACCTTGTCACTCTGTGTTTAGGGGCTGGACTTTTATGGAGACCAGTGACATCCTAAATAGGTTTGTAGTGGTATCACGGTTGTTGGTGGTGGTGGGGTGGCACTACTACCAGGGGGTTTCCTCTATCTGAACTTAACACAAAAAGTATGATGGTCATTCTCAAGGGGTAGCTTAAATGAGATAGGGGGTCGCAAAGATTATACGGGGTCAAAATTGAAAATGAATCCATTTGGTTGAAATACATAGCAAAATTTTGTCTCCGAGACTGGGATCCTGATGGAGTTATAAGCTGAAAACCTTTTTATATGTCAAAAAGGTTTTTAAATTCTAAAAGGGTAATAGATAAAAATGCTAGTGCGTCATATTGTGGTAATAATACACATTAATAAGGTATACTTAGTATTATAAACACTATTAGGAATCCCTATGACACACCCTGCCTTGGTGTCCGTTATTATGTGCTCATATATTTCACACATTAGGCAATCCCTATGCACACTCTTCCTGGTCATTAATTATTTCGTTTAACACTGATTTGGCATCCCTATGACACACTCTTTCCTGGTCGTTATTATGTACTTAGTATTATAACACTATTAGGCATCCCTATGGACAGCACTCTCCTGGTCATATATTAGATTATAACACTATTAGGCATCCCTATGACACACTCTCCCTGGTCATTATTATTATATTAGTAACACTATTAGGCATCCCTATGACCTCTCTTCTGGTCATTATTATGTGCTTAGTAATTATAACACTATTAGACATCCTATGACACACCCTTCCTGTTCATTATTATAATACTAGTATTATGACACTATGAGCCATCTCCTAGGACACCTCTTCCGGTCATTATTATGTACTCAGTATTTTCACACTATTAGCATCCCTATGAAAACTCTTCTTGTCATTGATTAATATTATAACACTATTTGGGTCATCCCTATGACACACTCTTCCCTGTCGTTATTAGTACTTAGTATTGACACTATTAGTATTAAGTCATCCCTATGGACCACACTCTTCCTGGTCATTATTATTAGTATTATAACACTATTATGGCAATCCCTATGACTCACTCTCCCTGTCCTTATTATTAGTATTATAACACTATTAAGTGGCATCCCTATGACACACTCTTCCCTGGTCATTATTATGTACTTAGTATATAACACGATTAGACATCCCTATGCCACACACTTCTGGTCCATTAGTATATACTTATATTATCACTATTAGCCATCCCATGACACAACCTCTCTTTTCCTTGTCATTATATTACTGAGTATGATACACTATTAAGATCCCTATGACACACTCTTCCTGGTCCTTATTATTAGTAGAAACACTATTAGGCATCCCTATGACACACTTACTCCTGGTCATTATTATTAGTAATTATGCACACTATTAGGCATCCTATTACACACTCATTCCTGTCATTATTATTTAGCTTAAGTATTATAACACTATTAGACATGCCTATGACACACCCTTCCTGTCCATTATTAATATTAGTATAATACACGATTATCCATCCTATGACACACTCGTCCTTGTTCAATTTGTACTGTAGTTTATAACACTATTAGCCCTCCCTATGACCCACTCTTCCCAGTCCCTATATGTCTTAGTAATTATAACACTATTACGCATCCCTATGACCCCCTCGCCCTGTCCTTATTATTAATATTATAACACTATTAGGCCATCCATTACAACCTCTCCTGGTCATTATTATGTAGCTTATATTATAAACACTATTATGCATCCCTTATGACACCCCTTTCTGTTCATTATAGATACTCGTAATTATAACCCGATTAAGTCCATCCCTATACACCTCTCTTGTATCATTAGTTACTTAGTTTGTATAACACTATTAGCCATCCCTATGACACACTCTTCCGGTCCTCTTTTGTAACTTAGTATTATAAAACACGATGACTCATCCCATGACAACACTCTTCCTGGTCATTATTATTAGTATCTAACACTATTATTCTTCGGCATCCTATACACACTCGTTCCTGGTCATTATTATATACTTATTATTATAACCCTATTAGCCTCCTATGACACACTCTTCCTTGTAGCATGTATGTACTTTAGTTTATAACACTATTGCCCATCGCCTATACACACTCTTCCTGGTCATTAGTCTTACTTGGTATTATAACACTTATTTGTTCACCCCTATGGCACACTCTTCCTGGTCATTGTTGAGTACTTAGTATTATAAAAACACGCTTTTTCACATCATTCACACCACTCACCATCCATCTCAGTGTAATACCCCATCGACAATAAAAAGAACAAGTCTCCTTCAATTTGTGATATCATGTTTAATAATCATATTATTCCGTCCACCTGGTCCCTCATACACGGAAAATTTGAAAATAAAAATCAAGAAAAAGTTAATGTGCGTTATTGCAAAAATGTCTTTAAATGAAACATTCATTCAGCGATTTGTGGAAGGGGTGAGAAGGGGCTCTCATTTTACAGGTAGATTCCTTTGCCTATACTAGTCCCTCATTGCCGACTGCCTAATTAACAAATCACTCAAAGGAATAAATCCATGTATTATGAACTAGATGGCTTTAGTTTTTAAGTAACCGCATGGGGAGAAGGGCAATCCCTCATTTTTTAAAAGAGATTTCTTTGCATTTACTCATTGCCGACTGCCTAATTAAACACATCACTCAAAGGAATAAGCCTGTTATTATGAAACTAATGACTTTAAGTTTTAATTATCCGAAATGGGGAGAAGGCTCTCTCATTTTTACAAGGAGAGATGCTATGCATGTACTCATTGCCGACTGCCTATTAACAATCACTCCTCAAAGGAATAACCATTTATATTAAAACTAGAGTGGCTTTAGTTTTAATTAATCCGAATCCAGACAATTAAAAGAAGTTTCTGTGTGAAATTTGAAATAGGCAAAAATATAAATTAAAACAGAAAGTTTATTGATTGGAATGTTCGACATATTTTTGTTGTCTTCTATATAACCATCGGAACAAAACAGAAAAGGTAATGATCACCACTGGATCACTGAATTCACCTAATGTGAATCTTAAAAAACACCTGAAGTCCACTTCATTTTATCTTTTCTAACCTTAATCCCTGGCAAGAAAATAGAACACAAAACTGGCTATTATTAAAGTACTGCATCATCAAATTTCAAAATTTAAAGAGGTTCACACCACTAAGGTTGCGTATGCATGGAAGAGTTAGAACCGGGTTCTAAAGTTTTGACCTGGTTTAGGTATAAGTGTAAAGAGTTAGACCGGGCTAAATTTAGACCTGGTTTAGTTGGAGTAGAGTATAGAACGGTTCTAAATTTAGACCTGGTTTTAATTGTACAGCGTTAGCCTGGGTCTAAGTTTAACTGTTTAGTGTTATATAGTCCCCAACCCAAAAGACATTTGCCTTTGTATTGTCATATGATGTATTTCTATGTTTCTATTTTCGGTTGAAATTACATATTAATCTTGATATTTGATAGTTTACTTTTATGAAGAACATGTGAATAACGTTATTTTGGACAAAACTCATTTTGCCTTAGATCAGGTCTAACCTTAAACCTGGTCTAGAGTTTTTATACATACAGACCGAAAGTTTTAGTTGGTTTCATGGGAATATTCATGCACATGTTACAGATTTTCAAATTTTATATAAGATTATGTACTTTTGTGTTGGTAATTTGTCTAATAAACTGTCCATGAACAGAAATTTTTATTAATCTTCTCCAGACAAGGGTAGCCCCTTCAATGCTAAAGCAAGTGATTTTCAAACCTGAAACACACTCTTCACATAATGGAGAATAAATGTCAATAATACAATATACAGTTTTGAAAATAAATACAGTACTCATTTCTATCTACGTATAGATAATTATAACCAAGGTGCTATCTACTAGAGATAGCACTCATACTCAGTGCCAACTACTAAAGATAGCACTGAGATGCATTCATACTCAGTGCTAGTATAAGCATTTTAATACTCAGTTAACAAAAATGGATTTTTATAAAGCTTGCTAAAGCCTTGATTATATTGCATTATGACATTCACAATATTCATACTCAGTGCTACATACTATAGTAGCATTTATACTCATGCTATCTACTATAGATAGCATTTATACTCAGTGCTATCTACAATAGATAGCATTCAGACGCAGTGCCTATCTACTATAGATAGCATGCATAAACCTAGTGCTACTACTATAGAATAGCATTTACTCGTGCTATCTACTATAGATAACATTCATATCAGTGCTACCTACTCTAGATAGCATTCATACTCAGTGTTACCTACTATAGATTCATTCATACCCAATGCGACCGAGGCCTATAGATAGGCATTCATACTCATTGCTACGACTATAGATAAGCAAATTTATACTCTGCTATCTACTAAATCGCATTCATCTCAGTTGCTACTACTATAGATAGCATTTATTCTCGATGCTACTACTAGAGAGGGCATTTATACTCGTGCTATCTCTATATATAGCATTCAATCTCCCAGTTGCTACCTAGCTAGATAGCATTCATACTCCAGTGTTACCTACTTAGATTACATTCTACTCAATGCTACCTCTATATATAGCCTTCATACTCAGTGCTACTACTATAGATAGCATTTATACTCCAGTGCTATCTACTCTAGATAGCATCATACTCCTTGCTAACTACTATAGATAGCATTAATACTCAGTGCTATCGACTATATATTAGCATTCATTAACTCAGTGCACCTACTCTGGCTGCAGTCTTTTGCTGTCAAAAAATCTTGCAAGGATTGCTACCGTAAGGGCCGTAGACTTGTACTGCCAGCGAGTGCCGGACGGCAGCTGTCAGGAAACCTCCAAGTTGCTGTGTCCTAGGTGTGGATGTTCAATTTTGGGTGTGTAGGTTATACTTCGGTAATCAGAAGCATCTTGTGAGTTAATGTTCGGCTGTACTCTGTCCTTACACTGCTGGAGAACAGTGCGATACCATCGGCTGTGTTTCTGGTAGGGCTATTCTCATTCCAAGGTTTTCATCCTGGTTTGGTCACCCTGCGCTATGCTCAGCATCTTCAAGTTCCAGCAATTGTATGACAGCGATACCCTCCCATTTAGGTATGTCCATTACCTTGGCGGATGAGAACAAATTTAGTTCCACGGCAGAGGTCGAATGAGAGAAACCCACCGGCCAATGGACAACAACATATTTGCTGCTTAAAAACATTGACAACACAGGGCTTATGAATAAATTGTGAAATTCGTCGCCCTACATGCTTTCCACGACAGGGGCGAACTACATTTTTAATGATTATACCTCGCGCTGTTATTTCCGGAACTAAAAAAACTGTCCGGGCCAATCCACCCCGTGCAGTTTGCCAGAACTGGAATAAAATCTTGTCTGGCAACAATTTGGATTACGAAATCAAGAAATACTTCACATATCTTCGAGGTGCTGAACAGACTCCAAGGATTACTCTATCCGGGCCAGCGGGAAATCGGCACACCATCACGAACGGCGGGCCCGGATATGCCTCGTCTAGCTACTTTCAATCCTCTCTTAGGGGCGACGTACCACCATTCAGGAATGCATGGCGGAATCTCTATGCAAGGCTGACTGAATCGTAGAGCTGATGACTGGCCTCAACTCACAAAGAGATGGGTGACTTGAAAGTTGCAGATGAGAAGGGTGAATGAATACAACGTGGAAAATTCACAAAATCTCTGGTCAGGATAGAAATCTTCCACCAAATTCAAGAAAAGAGGATGGTCCAGCCCCATCAATTAAAAGAACTTCTTGATGCGTGGCGGAATACTTTAGCTCTCTCCACAACGATAAAGGTCCACCAACATCTGACCTACCTTCTCCTGCTGGCATGACCTTCCTATAGTCAGACCCACCCTCCCTCGAAGAAACCAGAAAGCCAATTCAAGGAATGAAACCCACAGGGCAGCTGGAGTGGACAGTGCAATAACATCAGAAGTACTCCAGAGTGGTGGGGAGCGGGGAAGTAATGTTGCAGGTCATCCACAAAGTTGTGCGTTGGAAGTTTTCACCACTCTTACACCCCCCGAACGTGGAGCACTAACATCATTGTCCTTTGGCCTAAAGGACAGGAGACCCCAGCTGTATGAATAATTACAGAGGAATGAACTTGATGTCAGTGGCAGCCAAATAGTAACAACAAAATCCTGTAACAAGGAATACGCAGAGAATGGTGATCCGTAGTAAGATCCAACCAAGCTGGTTTTCGCCCAGGTAGAAGATGTGCACAGCAGGTTCACAACCTAAGGAGATCATGGAGGCTTTTCAGAGTTATCAACTCCAACTCACTATCACCTTCATCGATTTTAAGGAAAGGCCTTTGACTCGATCAATAGGAAGGTCATGTTCTTCGGTTCTTCCGGAACTATGGTATCCCCGACAGGTTGGTAAAAGCCATAGGCGTTCTTACCGGCAATTTCCAAAAAGCGTGTTATGTAGACTGGAAATATATCGGAAGGCCTTTCCTGTTTCAACAGGGGGGGTACTGCAGTGAGATGTATTAGCTCCCTTTTTTGCATGTTGTGAATAGACTACTTGCTGCAAAGGCAACTTAACGATACAGATTCCGTGATGAGACACATCCACGTCAGTCCAGGAGGTATCCAGCCAAAGTCTTTTAAATGACCTAGATTTCGCTGACGATATCGCCCTAATGGAGTTTCAATCCCTAGAAAAGGGCTCAGGCACAGTATCAAGAAAAGCAACTGCAGCTGAAGAATTGGGCCTTATCATCAGTGTGCAAAAGACAGTACATGACTACCAACTTCAACCCACTTCCACTGCTATTTGAAAGTTTCTGGCGAGTGCATCACCAGGTCTCCGACTTCAAATATCTGGTTGTATGATGGCTTCCAGTTCTAAGACCTTAACAGACGAAAAAGCCCTTGCCTGGGCAGCATTTTGGAATTTGGCGCTCATATGGAGAAGTCAAAGTTATACCAAACGAAATGAAAGTACGCCTCCTCAACACAACATGTGTGTACAGTATTTGTTTATGGCCTGCGAACTGGGTGCGACAACAATTTGGGAGTAAGGTCTTCTTTTTCACATTTTGCTCAGAATCATGCTAAACGTCAAGCGCATTGATCGTGGTCCCCAAATGGCAAAATCTATGCTGCTACAGTTACGGAGCCTCTGATAAGACCGATAAACTGAATAGCTTACTTTTCTTGGTCATATTCTAAGGAGCCAGAGGGCAGAGCCTATAGGTTAATGGCTTCTTTCCTACACACCAACACATGGCAAGAGGAAGCCAGGCCGTCAGAGAACATCATAAATCTCTCCCTACCATCCAAAGCTCTTGGTACACAAACAACATGTTGCAACCAAGGCTATCTCCTATCTATCTAAAGAGAAAAACGGCCGCAGCCGAATGCTGTTCACCATGTAGCGGCCATGTCCTGTTTGTCATTAGGTTGGGGATTTCAATGGATCCTGCTGGAGTCTCGAGCATCACATCAATATAGTTGTAAAGGGTGGCGACGACCCCTGTTTTGGCATGTAAACTTTCAACATGTTGCGTCTGAGACTACTTTGGTCAATCGCACGATGACAGTGACCGGCAAATCGGCACGACGTTGGGCAACAGAAGATGAAATTGTAGGGTTCTCCATATATCTGTGCTTTTGTCTTGTGCTCGCGCCAGGATATTTTTGTACTGGCATAAGAAGCGTGGTTGTAGGTGCCATCCATTCTATCCTGTATCTCTTTCTTTCTTTTCGTGCTCTTTCTTCATGGTCCAGGTCTTAGATCCATGTAAAGGATACTCTCTACACAGGCTCTAAAGAATTTCAGCTTGGTTGAATTGGAGATAACCAGATTGCCATAAGTGGTGTATTTATTGCAGGCATTCCAAGCTTTTCCTTTGCGTGACAGGAAGTCTTTCTTGCTGTCGCAACATAGGACCCTAGATACTTGAAGTCCTTGACCTTTTTGGTTGGCTACCATCTGCTGTGCAGATAGGTTGATGATCGTCTCCCTCATTGGCTATCTCCAACTTGGCCCAAAACAGAAGTGACTGGAGTAAACTTGCGACGCTGCCTTCTGCGCAGTCGACTGATAGAAATGCTAGCATCTGCTATAGATAGCATTTATACTCAGTGCTACCTACTGTAGAGTGCATTCATACCCAGTGCTATCTGCTACAGAATGCATTAATACTCAGTGCCACTTGACGAGATACATATGATAGCATTCATAACTCAGTGCTATCTCATATAGGGAGAGCATTTAAATACTCATGTTCCCTACTGTTTATTTGCATTTATACTTAGAGCAATCTCTTTAAGATAGCATTCTACTCAAATGCTATCTGCTACAGATAGCAGGACACTCAGTGGCCATCTACTAGATTACATAGCATAAGTTCATCATACTCAGTGCCTAATCTGCTACAGATAGCATTAACACTCAGTGCCCTCTACTATTACATAGCATAGCATTCAACTCAGTGCTATCATCATATAGATCATTTCATACTTAATTCTACTTTACTTATATGTCATTTATACTCAGTTCCTATCTACTTTAGATGGTACTTTATACCATCAGTGCACTACTATAGATAGTATTCCTCTCAGTTCTATCTTCTATAGATAGCATTTATACTCAGTGCTATCTAATATAGATAACATTCGTATTCAGTGCTATCTACTTTTAGATAGCATGTCATACTTAATGCTATATTTAGAGCATTCATACTCATATTAACTTAAACTTGACCCCTGTACCCTGAATTGATTCCTTTGAACATATCCAGAATGTCAAATATATTTTGACCAAAATTCTACCTATACTTGACAATTGAAGGTACAAATTGGGCATTTTAAAAGTCTTTCTATTCCAGATTTTGGACAAATAACACACTATGTGTGAGCACCATTTATTTCAACATAGGCTGCCAAACTCAAACCTTTAGGTTATAAACACTGATTGTATTGATAATGATCATAGATCCACCAAACTCAAACCTTGAGGTTAAACACAATTTCATTGATGGCATAGCCCACCAAAAACTCACACCTTGAGGTTTAAACACTGATTGTATTGAATAATGGATCCATTGCTTTCACAATCAGTCCAAGGGAAGATGGAAAATCAGCATGCTACATTCAAATGCATGATACTTGCTTTAAAGAATCTATTTAGCCTGGGGAGCACTCACTTTGTTTGGGGAGGGGTGTGTGGTGCGAAGAGCTGAACCTGGGCGCTTGAGAACTGAAATTTTGGCCAAGGTATGGTCCTTCGGAACTAATTGGGTTTTACCATTTCCCCGCCCCCCATTTATGGAATTAGGAACTCAATTCCGGGCCATATTAAAGGTTCCTGAAGCGGACGAACGGGTTCGACCCTTTTCTGCAAGTTCTTAAGCCACAGCCAAGTATGTTTCATTTCTTATTATTATAATTTAAGACCCCTCTTACCCTCCCAACACTTGCAGAATTTACTCCCCATGGCTAAAATTTTGGGAATTTTGCCATTTTTTTTGGCTAAAAAACTTTGGAAATTTGTCGCAATACCGCCATTTCAGGTGCTTCCACCGGAACTATTAAGTTTACCTGTTCAATTTACTTGATTTTGAATCTTCCAATCACCGAGTATGATAGTACAATGTTCATAAACAACCACACTGTTGCCATCTCATCTCACACACAGGTGACTTTCATGGTAGTAGCAGAATGAAATAAACTCATATCTAGAGGCAACTGAGAGCATGGTTCGCTCATGGCACATAGAACTTTACCTGCTGGCATGAGATGGTTGACAATTAAGATCATCTCAACTGCTCAGCAAAAGCAGACACTGAAATTACGGGAGTTATTTATGATTAACATTTAGTGACAAAATAAACCTTTATAAATCACCTCATCAGACCTATGTGCTTTCATAAGAATGTACAATATTAGGCTGATACTTAACCATAGCCCAGCCTTCTTACCTCTATACCAAAAACTTACCTAGCCCTAGCCTGTTTATACGCATACAACGCATTGTAATATAATAAATGAAAATAAGTGCTATCACTACTGTACATAGCATATTGAACTTTGTCTCATAGAAGTGCATTTATTAATGGCTTTTGAAGAGGGTCTGTAATGTAACCTAGGCCCTGTTCCTCACTATAGCCCGATGTTGCTATTCCCCTATCCCATATATACCCTTATTACACATACATAAAAGAATACGTTCTATATACCTAGATGTGACCATTGGACTCATGAACTTAGACAGTGTCATGGCCAATTACATCATGGTCTAGATGAAACTCTGGTCTGTACCCACCATAGCCCCAGCCTTCGTATCTCTATCCCAACATATACACTTGTATGCAAATACATGAAAACTTTTAAACAATTTGGACTCAAAAGAAGTCCAGATCATTTTCAAAGCTATCTGTTTGTACTTCCATAGTCCTATCCTGCTCATCTCCATGTTGTATATTCATTTTTACAAAGACAAATACAATGCTATCTACTGTAATAGCATGTAGCAAATTAGACGCAATGTTAAAAAGTCCAGTTGCTAAGGCTAATGAAGCGATGGGTCTGTGAATGTAAATTCCTTCTGGTCTGTACCTCAACCGATAACCCTAACCTTCGTATCTCTATACCATAACATTACCATTATCTACACATACATTAAATAACATGTAACAATGACTCAGAAAAATTACAGTACATTGTCATGGCTAGTGGATCACTGGTCTTGGAATGTTAAATTTCTCCGTACCCTCACCATAGCCCTAATAATCTATACCATACACGCACATATGAAAATACGGGCTCTCTATACCACATACATTATACATTACATATACAGTGCTATCTATGTATACAACATATACCATTTGACTCTAGAAGTTACGTGGGCAATGTCATGACTATTGAAGCAATGGTCGGCATATCCAGCTTATCTCTATACCATATACATATATACAATGCCTTACATAATACAGGGCTATCTACTGTAGATAGTAATGTAACAATTTGCCCAGAGAATTACTGTGCAATGTCATGACTATTGAAGCAATGGTCGGCATAGCCTGGTTATCTCTATACCATATACATTATGCATTACATAATACAGTGCTCTCTACTGTAGATAGCATTACACTTTGACTCATAGAAGTTACTGTGCAATGTCATGGCCTATTGAAGCAATGGTCCGACATAGCCTGTTTATCTATATACTCATACTACATTGTATCAACTGCATTACATATAGAAAGTTCTACAATTGCAGCTCCCATTAACAATTTGACGTCGTAGAAGTTCTGTGCAATGCATGACGATCGAAGCAACAGTCTGGAAATGTAATGCAAATATGTTGTATACCTTCGCATAGCATAAGCCTACATATTGTTTACACCAACACACATTCTATACACTACATTAAGAGTATAGTGCTTAAGATAGCTTGTACATGGCCTGTGATTGGTAAATCACAACTATTGCCTTAAAGACCTGCATGCTTACCTTTGTGTTTTAGCTGGATTCTTTACATAATTACGCACATCATACCGTGCTGTCTTCAGCAGATAGCATGCAATGAGCTTGACTAAAATATTCATATTCAGCAGGAAGGTAAGAAGAGATGGATAATATTGAATGGAGTGTGTGATACATGTTGGGTATAATTAACAAGTGACAAACTAAAGGATTGAAGCCCCACACAATCTCCAAACCAAGCACATCTTCATCTGCAGAAATCATGACCTTGCTCCACTTTTCAATGTTTTAGCCAGCTTTAGCAATGATATTTTAGCGGCAATTATAAACCTTTAATTCTTGACCCTGAAGTGCAGGGGGCCGCCAGGGGGTGACAAGGGGGCGGGGCGAAGTTTGAAAATTCAGGAAAAACAAGGGGTTTACGCAATGTTTAAAACTTAGGATTTTTTTGCGTAATTGCGTAATGTTTTGCCCCTCCTATGATTTTCGCTCCTCCTATGATTTTACCCTGGCGCCGCCCCTGGTCTGAGAATAGATATAGCGATACCAAACTACAGAAAAATCATCAAAATGGGCCATTTCCTCCAGGGCAAATGGTATACTTAGTTGAAAGACTAAGCCTGGTTTAAACCTAGGTCTAAAGTTAGACTCCTTACCCGCCTTGTTTAGTGTCTACCTGCTGGCCATATTATGTTGGATTCTTCACTTTTTTGTTGGGAGCTAAACAGAATTTTGCGCTTTTTATCCCCCCCTTAAAATTGGATTATACACATATGTCTATCAAACATTTGGAAAGTATGATGCAAAATCAAAATCTAGTAGCCTCTCCTACAAATTATTCTAAGAAAGCACCTGAATTTCAACCCTGGCAGATTCTCATCTCAAAAACCGTAGCTAACACTAGGCTTTTTGTACTCATTTGAATGTTTTTTTCATTCTGACTCGGGTGACTCCAAATATGGTTATGGGTATGCCTAATTTGGAATTAAAAAATCAGACATTTTATATTCGAGTGACCATAGACTAGTTGCCTGCCAGAATAGACTTTTTAAATGACCATCGGACACGTTAGGAGCAAAATAACAGGGTGAGTCAAAAAAAAATTGACCCTGATTGTGTCAGCCATTTTGAATTTTTAAGGAAACATCAAGCGTCCCTGCTTCATATCTAACATGTTTGGGATTATCTGAAAGCGTAGTTCATTATCTGTATCTGCGGCAAAGATCATTCACAGCGGTTACGTATTAGACCGAGGTACAGTCGTTGAATCAAGTAGTCCTTTTTGCGCTCTGTCCACGGATTCGCATTGAAATGAATGGCGTTCAGCGAAGCAAATCAGTGTCCAGAAGAAAATCGGGCTATTTAATTGCTTGCAAATAAATGCCGCGCTATTTAAAAACCCCACAAATTCAGTCGCAATTTACCACCGATGCCCTCTTAACACTTTTACGTTCTCATCACTCATAAAAATCAATTGAAAAATAATTAACTTGATACATTATCAGTTTTCTTCTGGAGAAGTTGAATGAATCAACCATATGAGGAACAGACATCGGTGACAAGCTTTTGAGGTTTAAAGTATTGTCTATATTTGTAGACAAAATATGCCAAATCTTAAAAGAGTGGTTTTGAAATGCACTTGCCATTATCACTGACCTTTTCACCTTGAGATACCACTATATTTCACATAAACATGGACAATACCTCATCATCATTTTGGGAGTCATTTGCTTTTGGCAACCGTGTATTTAAATGGGAATCCGTGGATAGGGGAAATAACGAGACTACTTGATTTAAAAGACTGTAGCTCGGTCTATACTTATCCGATTGGAATTATCTTTGCAGCAAATTAAGATAATGAAATGGCTTTTCCGATGAATTAAGCATAAGTGCTGCACCTAACAGCTGCGTGTGGTGACCCGTTTTAAAATGGATGCTTAAAGGTGAAATTAGCATAAGTGCTGCACCTAACAGCTGAGTGTGGTGACCTGTTTTGTTTTAAAATGGATGCTTAAAGAGACATGAGGAGATTTCCAGGAAGAAGCGCCCCCAATTTTTCTCGAACCCCGTTTTTTTACATATTTGGAATGCTTACCAATGTATTAGATAACACCTGAAGTAAATAAGCCGAATACGCCGTCTTCATGTAGTAAGATGATGATTTAGTAGTTTCTGTCGTGCACGACAGAAAGTCAAAGCATGGTTTTCTATGGGGAAAGATTACGATAGCAGGCAAGCTCAAAACAAGGTTTGCGGTTTTCTTTTGCACCTGTTTGTCCAATAAACCCCGAAAAACGTTTCTCGGTAGGTGGTCTACCACCGATCCAGTGAAATTTGAGAGAAATTTGTATCCTAAAAAAATCTCCTCCTGTCACTTTAAAGGCGAAATTAGCATAAGTGCTGCACCTAACAGCTGCGTGTGGTGACCTGTTTGTTTTAAAATGGATGCTTAAAGGTGAAATTAGCATAAGTGCTGCACCTAACAGTGCGTGTGGTGACCTGTTTGTTTTAAAATGGATGCTTAAAGGTGAAATTAGCATAAGTGCTGCACCTAACAGCTGCGTGTGGTGACATGTTTGTTTTGAAATGGATGCTTAAAGGCGAAATTAGCATAAGTGCTGCACCTAACAGCTGAGTGTGGTGACCTGTTTGTTTGAAAATGCAATTACTACGGTGAAATTAGCATAAGTGCTGCACCTAACAGCTGAGTGTGGTGACCTGTTTGTTTTAAAATGGATGCTTAAAGAGACATGAGGAGATTTCCAGGAAGAAGCGCCCCCAATTTTTCTCGAACCCCGTTTTTTTACATATTTGGAATGCTTACCAATGTATTAGATAACACCTGAAGTAAATAAGCCGAATACGCCGTCTTCATGTAGTAAGATGATGATTTAGTAGTTTCTGTCGTGCACGACAGAAAGTCAAAGCATGGTTTTCTATGGGGAAAGATTACGATAGCAGGCAAGCTCAAAACAAGGTTTGCGGTTTTCTTTTGCACCTGTTTGTCCAATAAATCTTCGAAACGTTCTCGGTAGGTGGTCTACCACCGATCCAGTGAAATTTGAGAGAAATTTGTATCCTAAAAAAATCTCCTCCTGTCACTTTAAAGGCAAAATTAGCATAAGTGCTGCACCTAACAGCTGCGTGTGGTGACCTGTTTGTTTTAAAATGGATGCTTAAAGGTGAAATTAGCATAAGTGCTGCACCTAACAGCTGCGTGTGGTGACCTGTTTGTTTTAAAATGGATGCTTAAAGGGGAAATTAGCATAAGTGCTGCACCTAACAGCTGCGTGTGGTGACCTGTGTTTTAAAATGGATGCTTAAAGGTGAAATTAGCATAAGTGCTGCACCTAACAGCTGCGTGTGGTGACCTGTTTGTTTTAAAAACGGATGCGTAAAGAATGATTTCAAGTGAGATAGAAAATGGACTACGGAGACCTTTGAGACCCGCACCCAGGGACACACATTGACCTCAAATGAACTCTTCATGACCTTTAATCCCTCATCTCTGCACAGCTCCAAAAACACCCCAAAGATCATTTTGTAGGCAATTTGGTTATTTCCTGTGGAGTTTTTTACAAATGAAGCAAATGACATTACAATATTCCTGAATACCTTATGTCCCTATGTTGGCACTCACACCAAAGAGCCTATTTCTCTAAGAATAGTTAAAAAAGTGGACAGGTATTCGGGATTCCCACCATAACTCACTTGGTCTCGTACAATAGTTTTGTTCAGGCCCAAAATGTAAAACAGTTGTTAAGAGATTTGAATAATAATTTAAAACCTCAAGGCAGACTAACAGTTAGAATAAGGAGTACCTAAGTGTTAAAAAATAGTTCAAAGGTATGAAAAAATCTCATTCTTGGCAAAATTAAACCAACATTCAAAATTACCCGGTATTATTTTCATAACTTTTCCAATTAAAAAAAGATTATTATTTTCTTTTACTGATTTTGAAAAAGGTGGAGTACATTGCCTTAGAAACTAAAGTTGTTGACTCAAGTCTCTTATTCTACATTCTTCGGTGTGTTAATTCATTTCTTTTTGTTTGGTTTTGCCCCCCCCCTCCCGTGGGATCTCTACCGACTTAAAAGCAAAATGTGTGTGTCTTTTAACAAAAAACATGAAATTAAAACCACGATGGACCTCATTACCCTGTAGTAGGCCTGTTGTAATAAATTTACGTGACCAACCTTCTGGAACTCCCAACAAGCTATGGTATGTAAGGACAAAAGGTCACAAAGGCCCTAACAAACAGTGCCCAATTTTCTGGCTGAGACCTAATTTCTAACTGGACAAAGCACGTGCAACTCCAAAACACTTTGTCTCGTCAGCCAACATGGGTCCAATACACTGCTGCTCAATTGGTGTGTAATTGGATTGGTAAACTAAGGTTTTTCATAAATGTTGATTCCTCTTTGGACGAGGGCCCTCCTTTTTTGTGATTATTTTCCTACTTACTCAAATGAACTTAATAACCCATTTTTTTTTCAAATTTGGTTCGTGAAAAGTAATCCCTCTGGTGCCGAGATCCCAGGTTGTGAAACACTGCTCTACAGGGTTAAAATTTCCACTTAAATTCCCAATCCAGTTAAAACATGTTTAGGTAGTTTAAAAGCTATATCTTTAATTCATCACATGTACATCTACAATGACTGAACAGCACGGTTAACATTTTGATTCGCATTTTTTGCACATACTACATATCCATACTGGAATGTAAATGTGCACCCATCGGTGGAGTTCCGTTCGCTCTGTCTATGGCGTTTGGGCCGGACTCCAACATATAATTTGCGGGGGGGGGGGGGAGAAATCGCCACTCCTGCACCGCGAGTTCTTTGTTTTACATTCCCAGCGTATGCCAGTACCCATTTATATCCCGGGGCAGAAAGGAAAGTGAACTGCCTTGCCCAAGTGCACAAACACACTGGCGGACAGTAGGGCTCGAACCACAACCTTATGCTTATGTAGCGAGCGAATGCTGTACGACTGTACAAAACTGTGACCGTAATCTGACATACCACTGCTCATTTCATAGATCGCCATTCTGGAAATACTATCGCAAGGGATTTGTCTAGTCACATAAAAATGTATAGAATATGTGCCATAGCATGATGGTCTGTTACAGGTGATGGTCAATAAATATTAGGTTATGACTCAAATATAACGGTAAAGACTTTTATGACCTCTGCGGTTCATGGTTGTAACCTATTTGACCTTTATTGACCTGTCTTCACAACCCATGCCTTTTGGCATCACAAACTATACTTTTAATCTTTCACCTCTACGCAAAAAAAGGTAGACTCAAGACCCTTATATAGAACCCTTTCTTCACACACTAAGGTGCATAAGGTCTAAAATGATTCTATATGCTGCAGGAACCGGTTTTTATTCTTGTTAAGAACCACTTTTTGCATTCAGAACCATTTTGTTTTTGAGGAACCTTACGTAGGAGCCAAAACAGAATAGTTCACAAACTATTCGTGGATGGTTCCTTTAAGGAAACCATAAAAATTTATGATAAATAATCATAAAACCTGTTAAAAATAATATTTTCGAAAAATGTACTAATATTAAGAAAGTGGTGAAATTTTTTTAAAAAATATTTTTTATTTCTGAGGTTTGTGCAGACAAAAAACAATAAATTAATACTGGTTTTAACTTTATTGGAGAAATTTGAAAAGTTGGAAACCTGTATGACCTTTGCACCTCACCTATTAATGTCCGTTGTGAAATTGAAGAAGTTAGGACAAAAGTTATAATAATATATTTTCCCCAGGAGATAATTAAATAGGTCCATTTTCATAGAGCAGATGTAACACATTATTCAGCAACACATAAGTATGCTGTGGTCACATTTTTCAAGAGTAGGTGAAAATGCCAGACATATTATAAGTACATGGTCATTGCTACATACATTACATAGCGTAGATGAACACATATTCAGTACACATAAGTACATGGTAACTCAGCCTACATTACATTTTTCAACACAGTAGTACGGGTCATTGCGACAGACATTTCATTACAGCAGATGTAACACCATATCCAGTACACATAAGTATATGGTCATTGCTTACATAACAATTGCATATGGAGTCATGTTGAATGTTCGGTTTGTAAATTCAATAGCTTTCATTTGATACATCTGTGTGTTGCCAAGTGATACATCTGTGGTAACTGACCTTTTTAATTTTCTTTCCTTGAGTCAGTGGTCTGAAATGGTTCTTCAGGCAACTGTGGTCCATCCCTGAAGAACCATTTCAGAGCCACTGACCAAAGACTTGGCAATGTTTTTGATGAATTTTGACAAAGGGCAAGCTATGCCTTACGACCTTCTGTTTCCCATTAATTTATATACGCTGTTTACTCTAGATCATGATGTGGCGCTTTAAACCCTCTATGAGCATTATTACATTATTAATACTCATAATCATACAAGGAAAGTAACCCCCGTTTTAGAAGCGGGTATTGTTTGATGGGAATTTTGACAAATGACAGTTTCATGCCACTGACGACTTCTTGTATTTCACATACGAATTTATATAGGCGCTGTTACATTAATCATGGTGCTTTACCCTCTAACATATTAAAATTTAACTACATCATATATATACAAGGAAAAAAGCCCCGTTTTAGAAGCTGGTCATTGTTTGATGGGAATTTTGACAAATGCAGCTATTTTGCAATTATGACCTTCTTGTATTTCACATTATGATTTTATCTAGCGCTGTTACATCTAGATCATGGTGCTTGTACCCTCTAAGCATTAATTACATTATTATACATCATAATATATACAAGGAAGAAAGCCCCGTTTTAGAAGCGGGTATTGTTTTGATGGAATTTTGACCAATGGCAGCTATTGCACTTATGACCTTCTTGTATTCACATTATATTTATCTGCGCTTGTTACATCTAGATCATGGCGCTTTACCCGCTAATCATTATTACAATTATTAATACCAAATCTATGCAAGGAAGAAGCCCCGTTTTAGAAGCGGGTATTGTTTGATGGGAATTTTGACAAATGGGAGCTATACCTGCTTACTTTACTCCCCAGAGGTCAGAGTTAGCTACCTGCTTACACTCACCAGAGTCAGTTAGCTACCTGCTACTTCACCAGAGTTCAGAGTTAGCTACCTGCTTAATCACCCGAGGTCAGAGTACCCTACCATGCTTACTCACCAGAGGCAGTTAGCTACCTGCTTACTCACCAGAGGTCCGAGTTAGCTACCTGCGTATCCCAGAGGTCGAGTTAGCAACCTGCTTACTCACCTGAGGTCAGAGTTAGATACAGGCTTACTCAAAAGATGTCAGAGTTAGTACCTGATTACTCACCAGAGATCAGAGTTAGCTACCTGCTTACCAGAGGTCAGAGTAGCGTCCCTGCTACCCTCAATCGAGGTCAGAGTTAAGGGTCACCGGCTTACTCACAGAGGTAGGAGTATCCGACCTGATTACTCACCAGACAGGTCAGATTTTACCTACATGCTTACTCCACCAGAGGTCAGAGTAGCTACAGGCGTACTCACCACAGGCAGAGTTAGCTAACTGCTTACTCACCAGAGGTCAGAGTTTGCGACTGATACCCCAGAGGTCAGAGTTAGCACGCTTATCCCCTCCAGGTCAGAGTTAGCAACCTGCTTACTCACCAGAGGTCAGAGTGACCTACATTGCTTACTCACCACAGGTCAGAGTTTGTTAACTACCTGCGTATCCACAAGAGGGTCAGAGCTTACTACCTGCTACTCAACAGAGGTCAGCAAGAGTTAGCTACCTGCTTATCATCAGAGGTCAGAGGTACCTATGCTTACTCACCAGAGGTCAGCGTGATACACCCGTACTCACCACAGGTCATGAGAGTTAGCTACTTGCTATCACCAGAGTCAGAGTTTGCTACCGCTTACTCACCATGAGGTCAGAGATTACCCGCGTACTCACAGAGGTCAGAGTTACCGACTGCTGACTACTCACCACAGGTCAGAGTTAGCACAGCTTACTCACCCGAGGTCAGAGTTAGCTACATGCTTACTCACCAGAGTCAGATAGTTACTGCTTACTCACCACAAGGTGCAGAGTTAAGCTCCCTGCTTCCCACCACGGTCAGAGTTTACTACCTGCTTACTCACCCAAAGGTCATAGTTAGCTACCTGCTTACTCATCAGAGTCAGAGTTTAGCACCCTGATTACTAACTAGAGGTCAGAGTTAGTTACCTCACCTGCTACTCCATACTCACCAGAGATCGTTTTAGCTACCGCTTAATCACCAGAGGTCATAGCTACTGCGTTACGCAACAGAGGTCAGAGTTAGCACACTCTTACTCACCAGAGGTCACAGTTCGCTACCTGTTTACTCACCAGAGGTCCGAGTACCTACCTGCTTACTCCTCAGAGATCAGAGTTCTAACCTTCTACTAACCAGAGGTCAGAGTTACTACCTGCTTCTCACCAGAGGGTATAGTAAGCTTACCTGTCATACTCACCAGAGTCATAGTTAGCTACCTGCTTACTCACCATAGGGTCAGAGTTGCTACCTCTTAACGTGGGGGTCCCCCCCCCCCACCATAGGTCCAGATTAGAGCTATCTGCTTACTCCACCATAGTCAGAGTTTGTAGCTACCTTACTCACCAAGCAGAAAACCAACCAAGGTCATAGTACTACTGCTTACTCACCAAGGTCAGAGTAGCTACCTGCTTACCACAGACCAGGTCAGAGTTAGAGTGGGTCATTAATGACAAAACAACAACAACCACCACCAAGGGATGTTATACAGGTGGCTATAGACCTTTCGAGTAGGGTTGGTCATGCTGTTATTTTCAGGATTACTCTAAACACGGACCAAACCGTAAAAGGGTTTTTTTTTTTTCAAAAAAAACTCCAGGGATAAGTTGACAAACCAGGTTCAAGCTTTTTGATTATAAAATTGTATTTCGGTCCAAATCCTGGATCGGCAGTTGAAAACCTGCTTTTATTGATATTCCTGGAATATTGATTAATTTTACAAAGGCTTTCCATATGTTCGTGGTATGGTAGCGGTCAACTACACCCTTTTTTACTTTTTTTAGTGAAGGAAACTTTTTATTAGAATTTGAACCACCCATCCATTTGCTGGCATGATGTACATCACAGTGGTATTTTTTGCGCAACAAATTGTAGGATATCATCAAGTAGAAGTATGTACTATACAGGGTAATGCACTATACAGAATGAAAACCAACACATTTTTAAGCAGCCTAACATACACAAGCTTTTGATTTGATCATACAAAATCTATGCAGCCGCAAATATAACATAAGACAAGCATAGACAGTGCATGTGTGTGGGTCCGAGTAGACACTCATTCGCCGTAGAAGTGCCACGTAAAAGGGTTTGTTGCCCTCACAAATCGGTCCAACAAATCACAAGGCCAATTAATAGAGCGGAATTCAAACTTTCCATTGTGTCGCATGTGTCCTGTGCCCTGTGATTTGTTTGGAACGATTGCTGGGCAACGAAATCCTATTACGTCACTTCTACGACGAATTGAACCTTAGCAGTTCCTCGTCCTTCGCCTGTTATTAAATAGTATTTACAAGACTTAACAGAATCCAGTGATGTGTAACTTGTCCTTACAAAAGTATCAATCCAAATATGTAGCTGCTCCCCTTCCATGCCTTATCACTTTGATTATTCATTTTTCCTCACGAGTCGTGACCGAAAATTCTAGGGCAGAATTCTTTGTGCGAATCTAAGTTTTAACCCCTATACCCTGTGACTTTTGTTCATGCTCGTGATTCCAGTGTCTGAACACTGGATATCACACTGACGTCACTGACCGAATACAAGCAGCTTAAATCTCATATATTTGAGACTCCATACACCCTTCAAATAAAAGACTACCTGCTCCGATGAATTGGAGACTAGAATCATACTATACCTGTTAGGTACTCATTTTGCAGTGCTTTTTGTTGGTGACTTGATACATACACAAAATTCACATGATAATCACTGCTGCTGCTCACTGGTTCATGTTAGTACCTGGAAGAATTACTAGTACATGCTATGCTGGAATTCCTTGCTACAATGTGGAAACTTAGATTTATAAACAGATCTCATCATTTGAGGCGCTTGTGGAGCTCAACTTAAAATTCACATACTGCATTGCTGGAGAACTTACTGGGTTCACAGTAGTACTGGATACGTTCACTTATTTCTTGGGATTCATTTTCAACACTGATGAAGACAACGATTGCTTGAGACTCATTGGGTATGCTGTGAGAGACTCATTGCTATAAGAACTCCCAAATGCTACATATTGCATGCTGGATACCTCGCTGGGCTACATAGAATTGGAGACTCACGGTACAAACACTGGATATTCATTTGAGGAGACTTTTGGAGACGTGAATGTTCGAGACTTGTGCTTACAATTGTTCATACTTCACATACTGATTGCCTGGAGCCTGATTGGGTTTCATCGTTGTCCTGGTGACCTATCACTGAGACTCACTGGGTTAGGCCCCGGGGTGGAGATGTCGCGTCAGACCCCGAGATTCACATACTCTATTGCTGGGAACTCATCGGGTAGGCTGGTGGAGACTCATTCAGTAACGCTTGGGGAGACTCACCGCTACAGAGCTTGAAATTCCCATATTACATTGCTTGAAACCCAAATTGAACTGGGTTCATAGTAGTATTGAAGACTCACTCACTATGTGTAGTACATACAATATAATTGCAAGAGACCCATTGGGGTAAAGTTGCTAGAGGCTCGTTGAACATACTGGTGGACACGTAATACATGGGTTACTGAAGGCTCATTGACACAGAACATGGATTGCTGAAGGCGCATTGACTGGTCTTGGACTCTGCACACAGCTGTCGAGGATTTGTTGGATACTGGCTGTAGCGCGAAGTGATTCCACTCCACACGTAAGATAAAATTAGCACAGAAGTACATCTTTTGTTACAAATGCTTCCATTCAAGTGCTTACTTCATGGCTGTGTGGTGAGGTTCCATGCGACATAGTGTATTTCGAAAAAAAATTAAAAGCAGTTTAAGAATTAAAAGGCTGACGAATAGTAAAGGATAGAACTCCTATTCACCTGTCACTCTCCTATTTTTTATTGCAATTAGCTCCTACAAGAATTGTAAACATGCAACTCTCATGTGGCAGATTTGACAAATTGCAGCAAATAAATCTTGTACATCTATGGTGAAATGTAATTGATAACGATATAAAGATATAACTGAGCAGTGTACAACTGGAAAATGCCTCATCCAGAATCAACTAGGTTTTATGCATAATTTCGAGTACATCTTTTTTTAACAATACATGGCCGAAGGGAAGATATCAAAAGATGAAACAAGGGAGCACCATGAGCCCCAATATTCCCCTCTCATCCCCTCGGTAAGAGCCACCAACCACAAACACACACACGCAATCCAACATCACACACACCCACATTTGACCAATAAATATAACAAAAGTACTACAATCTAAAATGAAAATGTTTAAAGGTGTCAGTACTTGCATTTTACAATCAGTCTAGTAAAAACTTTGGAAAGGTATTTTTGATTTTGCCAGGGATTTGCCTAATAAGAGCAAGATCTCAAAGATTTAAAGACTGAACCAGTATATGTTATACTCCCTGGATAATAGGCCTACTGGGTTAGTATCCATACCACCCATGGTATCCCCAGGGGTGTCAAGAGGCACGATACCAATGAAGTTTCAACACAATGTTTCTACAACAATGCATGATGGCCATATGAAGGTGGTAGCTACTTAGTGAGATAAGGGTCACAAAAGATTATCAATGGGTCAGAATTAAAAAGTGGTCCATTCTTGTTGAAATGCATATCAAATAACTCAATTAGATTAATTGGATTAAGGTAACAAAAAAGCTTATAACTGTTTTATAATTAAAAGGTCCATAATTTACTTATACCCTGGGTCAATATTAAAACATGCTTTATTAACTTCAGTGTAAATCTGGAATTGTATTGTTTTTAAATCATGATTAAAAAAAAAAATGACTATCCTATCACAATTGTTATTACCAATTAATTACCCCCAAATGGTATCTCTTCGCTTTTATCTCGGAAGTAATTCCGTTTACACACACGCATCTCCTTGCAACAAGTGTCGCAAGCACGCCGAGATTCTGCCCGAAATCATGCTCCGGACCATGACAGTCCTTGATCTCCTAAGGCAGCTATTCAATATTTTTCTACTTCACTCACAACTCTGATGTTTTTTATGAATTCCACTCTCCACTCTAAATAAAATAATCATAAACTAAATTTTTTTCCTGAGTGGGATTCGACCCACGACCTTTAGATAAGACGAGCGCCCACAGACACCCTCCACGCAATCGAGCCGGCAGGAAGGTCGTTCTTTTTGTAAATACGTCCACTATAAACATTAACGGAATAAAGCGCACACATACAATGATAGCGCCCCATGAGACGATTTTGAAAATATGCTCTGGAGCATGATTTCGGCCAAAATCTCCAAGAATCTGTGCGCACCGCATGCATCACACACTAATGAGTATGCTGATGTAGTGTTGCATGCAGTCGGACCCACACTATATCAAATCGCATTGTGATGTATTGCATGCTTGGTGATGAACAAGTGAGTAATAATGTTGGTGCAACTGCAATTTTGCATGTCAGGTGTCACCCCCCCCCCCCCCGACTAAAAACACAATGGTCCCTTTGTATGTATGTTTTCGGTGAAGAAAAATGTCAAAACTAAAAGCATAAAAAGGCAAAATAGTTCAAAACATTTGTACAGCATCGTTAAGACATTTAAAAAAACCATTCCAAAAATAATATTTTCTAAATCTTTGGAATAATCACATAAGTATTTATTATTGGTTCAAGAGATGGGATGATGGGAATTATCAAATGCTACTATTATATGAAGTGTATAGTAAGTGGGGGTTTTGGGGCATCCTTCCTTCTCTCAACCGCCATTTGAGTCGTTTAACCAAGCCTACTACCCTCTAAAAGGCCTCAGGTTACCCCATTCAAAATCCAATTTCGAAAGACTTTTTAAGACTGTAATATTATGGGCCATTTTACGGCCTGTAATTTTTGAAAACCAATTAACTGGTAAAGTGCGCAATTGTGGCTATGTCAGTTGGATTTAGTATTTAAGTGCTATTGCTGTAGGGGGTGCTATGTGTATATGCGCTGTGCGCTTTATTCGGCTAATTCTATATTCGTGATGTGCCCGGATTTGACTTAAAAGACCCCATGACCCTTAAATGACCTTTTAAACAATTTCGGCATTTCAAATGTTGAACCCATTCACTGGTTTGATGACCAATACAACCAATGTGCAAGGATTTGACCTTGGATGACCCCGCATGACCTTAATGACCTTAAAAATTTTGTGGTACTGATGGTTGAGCACACCACCAAGTTTCATCCACCTCTAAATTTAGTGATTTGACCTTAAATGACCTCGCATGACCGGTTGAAATGACTTAAACATTTTACCACCGAAGTGACCACACCCACCAAGTTTCATTCTCAATCCTCCTACGACGTATTTTAGTGATTTACCTTGAATGACCTCGTACGACCTTTAAAAATGCCTTTAAAATTTTTGCCACTGAATGTTGACCACAACCCACCAAGTTTTCACTCCTCTACTACATTTAAGTGATTTGACCTTGTATGACCCCCACATAAACTCTTCTGTGGTGACCCTTATGACCCCCACATAACAACTCTTCTGTGGTGACCGTATGACCCACACAGAACAACTCTTCTTGGTGACCTTATGACCCCACACAGAACACTCTTCTGTGGTGACCTATGACCCACACAGAACAACTCTTCTGTGTTGACCTTATTAACCCACACAAACACTCTCTGTTGGTGACCTTAATGACCCCACGAAACAACTCTTCTTTGGTTGACCTTGACCCCAAAAAACTCTCGTCAAGTTTACTGTGTGAACTGGCAGTTGACGCAATTTGGCAGTTTTTTGTTACTTGGTGGCGCATGCATTAACAATTTTGTCAATAGACCAATTTTTATTTAATGATCTTGGCATCGCTGCCACAAGTGTATTTTTGCAAATTTTAAATTTGTTGTACCCACTCGAATGATACATAGTTTCATTGAGTAAAAATGCCTCTATCATTTCTTTTGTCGGCTGTACTTGGATGTAATTTCTAATTCGGTTTTCAACGACCCCATTTGACAACACGGCATGGGATCGGTGTAGAGTTACAGTGTAATGTTTAATGCTTTACATCGTGTTATGGTCATTCTAAGCCACCGTGCAGATGCCATCCACGTTGTCGAATCATTAATGTACAGCTTATCGCCAATAGTTAGAAAGTGGCATGCATGCCACTTTTGCCGGAAGTTTATTTTTATCGAGTTGAAAGAATTATAAGCTGACTGAGGATTCTATTGAATGCCTGGTTTTTGCCCTTTCTACTTCATGTTACCTCAACAGCAGCAGGTAAGTTTCCTAATTCCCTGTGTGGTACAGGCATCACAATTGCTTGGTTATCACCTATAATCAACAGATTTCATGGCTAATCGCAAACAAACTACCTAGTCATTAGTCTTCTAATACGTTGTCATGGTCGCTTGTCAAGATAGAAAAATAGAGCAATTATGAAAGTATGTCATGGCTGTTGAGTCAACACAAAGTTTCAATTCATGTCCCTAAGGATTGGTAATAAGTATATAGAATTATTCAATGCCTTCCATGAAATTTCCGAAATAACAGGTCATTTGAACAATTAGGGAGTCTTAAATTAGTTGCTGACTTATTCGAATGTTGGAATCTGATAATCGCAGAGTTATATGAAAATAGAATTTAACTAAATCAAATGCATAATCTTCTGTGTAGGATTTTTTTCCTAGATCGTACAAGCCCACGATAATCGTACAAACGAGGGAAAAATTTTGGCTTTGTTTAAATCTTTTTGTTAACCTTAGTAAGTCTGAGTAAACTCTTTTACCGTCGCTAAGATTTAAAATACACATTCACCAACTGCGTGTTCAAATACTCTAACTCGTAATTATAATAAAGTGGCCTTCTGTTTAGTTTCACGGCCATTTGCATTGGCATTAATTGCGTCCTTCTGTTCCGGTAACTGATTTTCAAATGCTTCTTTGTATGCTTGCCATTGTGTATATAGATGACAAATATTTGTTTTAAATAAAAACAATATTATTTGTCATCAGTACTTAAGTGTGTCAAAAGCAATATGCCAAATAAATGAATGACCTGATAGGGTGAAACGCATGGTATTTTGGGATATATCCGGCGGGCTTTCATTTGTAGGGCACTAATATTAAGTCAATAGAATGACCTGTATTATATTCTTTGGCATTCCTGGATACCTGCGGTGAATGGGGTTACCACGCAGGTTACCTTAGTGGAAATGTATGATGTATGGAAAGAAAAGTAAATTATTTTGCCACAGAAATATTTTAAAAACATTTTGAATAATTATCCATAATATATATGGCATACAATATGCAAACACGTATTGATGAATTAAAAATTTCATGAAATTGATGGTAATATAACTATGCATTTAAACTTAATAATGGTTTGTTTTTTTTTAAACAATGTTTTTTTTAATTATACTTTTTCCAAGAAAAAAATTCAATTCTCCTCAAAGTCAAACGTTTAAAGACATTGGGTGTTGACTTTTTGCTCGTGTGGGCCTTATGCCTGAAAGACAAGTCCCTTCGCCCACAACACAACTTATCAAACACCCTCAATTGATAAGTTAAAAGGGAATGGCAGCAATGATACACAATTCCTCTTTTCTAGAATTGGACACACCACCTACAAAATTGAAATTTTCTCTAAAAGGTTATGAACTTCATGTTCCATTTAGTTATAAAACAGAGAAGGATGTTCTTAATCTTTTGGAAGAAATCAAAAACCAAAAATTATAAATTTACTCCACCAATGAGCTTGCAAATTTGGGGGGTTTGAAATATCAATTATGTCTTAAAGTACTTATGCATAAAGCCCAGAAGTAACGCCATACTCCAACATTTTACCATAATCATTCCTATTAAATCAAAGTGAGATTACACTTGATGCCCCATTTGATGACAAGATAAAGTATAATAGATAAATGGCAAAAGACTGGTTCTAACTGGTTATAGAACGTATTGACCCTATTTGTTTAAACATAGCAAATTAACCAACCCCTGCGTGGTGGGTCTTATATTGACTTACTAACAGTTTAAAGATAAACATGCGATTATTAATGTACCACACCAAGATAATCACTCTTAAGAGGGGCATTAGGTTCTGGCCTTAATTTTCCTGTTAACCAATGCTGAAAGACCCTCAAAATATCCAACGAATGATGGCACTTTGAGTTCCTCCGACATGTGACACCCCCACCCCCGTCCATTCAAATACAAAGTAGAAAAAAAAATCTGGGCAATTAAATGTCTTTGGGTGGAAAAGCCATTTATTGTGCATCAGTTAAGCAAGTAACCTTCTGAAATACCTATAATTAATTTGATGCTCTTCAGAGAATCCAAGAAGAGGACTTTCATTACACGTGGATTAAAGACTTAAAAAACGCTACTCTAACGATCAGACAAACACATAACGTAAGCCTTTCTGTGAACGCTGCCCTGCAGGTTTATACATGGGAAGACTTGCTTTAACCACA
>JAMKCH010005051.1:0-34669 GCA_023653785.1 Ophioderma brevispina
ATATTTAAAAAAATAATGTTTACACTAAAAAAACAGTGAGCATTATAATAGCCTTTAGCACATATATACACACCTACACGCCAACACGCTCCGACACACATGTGCGTACGTTCATTTATATTGCGCGCGTGTGTGGCTGGGGGAATCTGCCACAAGCCATGGAATGTTGATTGCAATTTTAATCCAAGAGTGATGCAATTTGAGGAATGATGAAGAGAGTGAAGTATTTTCATAACGTTACCATAATCACCATGAATGGTCAATTATTGCTTTCTATATTTTCTATAGATTTCTCTTTTTAAGAACCAATAAGAAATGTATTATATGTTTGTTTTGGTTAGTCAGTGTTGAAAATAATATGCAGCGAGATTGACCAAGTGTGTCATGCTCATGCAACGTTGACAATATTTTTGCTGGTCCACCCCAATCTGGCACAAGAAGACAACCACATGTTCCCATCTATTGCAACATTTTTAAGCAGAGATGCCAGTTAAGCCTTTCTTGTGGGAGGGATGTCAAAAGTTATTTTAAACTGAAGAAGTATTTAGTACCATTTGAAAAATATGGTTAAAAATGACAAAGATCTTTGGCTGTGTTTTATAAGTCCTGCTAGGGCAATGGCCCAGATCACATCGAGTGCCTGTGTGGGTCTCAGACTATTGGAATATTTCTCAGGTTTTTTTTTTGAAGGACCCACTGGCTACTCTTGGAAAAATTTTAAAATGAGGTTGAACATTTAAGAATCATTTCTGATTAGGATTTGTCAAGCTCGCTCTTCCTTCATTGGTTCAATTGATTTGCTGATGGAGTGTTTATTTCCCCCTTCAGATTGGAAACGGTAGAAATCTCATTCCAAATTCAAAGTGTCCACGTCAAAAACAAGAGGACTTTATCACCGCCTGACTGTATCATCTTTGGTGTAAAGGTAAGATAATGCTTCAAAACATGCCTATTGAGTAGCCTGGGTGTGCCTCAAACCCAGTTGCTACGAACATAGTGCAGTGACCCATAACATTAACCCTCATCTACCGAAGGGTGGGGTGGCTACCACCACCCCTTCAAGTGTTTTTCTGCCTTGCTAGACCCCCCTTTTTTGGTGCCAAATTTTTTAATGTAATTGGCAATTGACATTTTCATTATTTTCATGCAAAAAAGAACAAACATCCACTGGGCTATAGGTAAGGTACAGAGTGATCCCTAAGTGATAGATGAGGAGGGATGCAACCACCCCCTTCAGGAGAGAAGTACCAACATGCCTAATACGACGCAGGAATTTTCATGCAGTTTTTGGCGCTACATGATGGAAAATGACTAATTGTGAAGAATTGCAGAAGGCACATAGGGATTACTCTTGTCGTATGTCTGTGTGTGTCTGTGTCTGTGGTCAAAATGTTAACCCTTAATATATTGCATGCCGTATGAGTTCCGTAAGGGCTACGATGATGTAACTTGGTGGAAAGGAGGAGGTGGGTGGGATGACATGTTGGTGACCTCATGTGGCCTTGGTGACCTCATGTGACCTTTGGCCCCATTCACAAACCGCGGCGGCAGACAACACTAGCGGTCCAAGGACCGTGATGTGTTTTTTATATATATTGTTTTAGTGCTATGTCCAATGAGAAAATAATAGCTTTCTACAGACACCAAAATGTTTTACCACTTCGGGTAACATTTTGGGTTCTGGGGACAAGGCTGTTAGCGATCGGGCCATGGACCTTTAATAATTATTTCCTGAAAGAACCACACCTTCAATCTATATAACAAATAAGGTGTCATATGAAAGAGCGTCAAATTTAGAAAATTTGCTCATTTGATTTTGAAGTGAAAGTGTTTCTATTTAAAGTTATAGGTGTTGTAATTTTTCTCAAAAATCCAAAATTATTTTTTTTCTCAAAAATTAAACACTTTATTAACAAAATCTAATGAGAGAATTCAGATAATTTGGTTAAAAACTACCTCTGGAAGTTTGGGTACTGTAGGGCCTTCCTTTTGGCTAGATACAATTATTACTTAAAAAATTATTTTTTTTAAAAAATAAAGAAAAAACATAAGAAATCTAACCACTTAGGTACCTTTAAACAACCCAGATTTTGTTCTTGTCCTCCCAAAAAAAGGTTGTCGGGCAGGTTATGCCAACTAATCTACTTTTTTAATAGAGGGATAAAAAAACTGCATAAATAAAATGTCAAGTCATGTTTTTTCATGCTCTAACAACAGGATTTGGGGATTTTCCCTATTTTAGAAAAAACTCGAAATTACTTGCTTATTTCATTCATTTTTCCTGTTTCAGGTTGTGTTTGACAACAAACCTCACAGTGGCCGGGTCGCTGTCGAGCTGATAGAGAATCATCATGTTGATGTAAACTGCACTGATGAAACCAGAAAAAGAGCTGAAGGTAGGTTCAGGCAGGTGAAACCGTGTACAAATTCCCAAAGATGATTTTTAGGTATATTGTCACCAAGAGACGATTTCCTCAAGGCACAGATTTTGTGTAATATGACGTATGGTATGGTCAGTACGTGGTCTTGTTGGAAGTTGTGGCTTATCATAGTTTGTACTTAGAGGTGCTTGTTCCGATCGTCTTTGGGACCCCCGATTTACCAGGAAGTAGTATCAATTTTGATGTCAGATGAAAGGCCGTATTTTTCTCATTGTTGTCCTGAAATTAAAGCTTTCAAATCCATTTCTTTCTCAAGATACAGATAAAAACTACCGTTTTAATGGTTAACCATCAATATTAGCACAGTAGTGAATAAGGCGTTGCACTATGCATTATCACGTCTGGCATCAAAACTGCAAGTTTGTTTCCCACAGTACTTGATGATCAGTGTGTATAAGTGTCAGACTCTCATATCAAGTAGAGAACACGATTGACAAAAATCGGAACAAGCACCTTTAAGCTGTCAGGTCAGGTTTCCTATGAGGGAGTGCTACTGGTATCATGGTAACCAGTACTACCTGTCCCAGGGCCAAGTTGTCGGCAGCTAAACCGTCACCCCCATCGGGGTTCTAAGGAAATCTGATGAGGAGGGTAGCTCGTTACCCTGGTAAACTGATTAGTCAATTAACTTCTAACGTGGCACGGTGATAGAACATGACAAGGTCATGTGCTACATACTTTTTGGACATGTTATGAATATTAATGAACTGATTTGCATATTTTCAATCAAATGTGATTAAACCACAGTTGTGGGGCCATCTTAATTACGCACCGCGTAATTTTACACAAATTGATGTATGTAGGGTTTTGCTCAACTCAAATAAGAATATTACTGAGGTTGAAAACGATCAGAAAAGGGTAAACAATGGAATGTTTGGCACCTTCTGGGGGGAAAATTGCTGCCTACAAGGCAGTCACTGGTGATCCCCATGTGTACTTGTCAGTCACCTAGCAGGCAACTGCAGAGTACACATATATGATGGGTACTGCTTAAAGTAACATAGCTTTTGTGCACCCAGTGGCTTGTGTACTTCACAGGTACTTCTCTGTAGGTCCTGCAACAATAAGGCTTCAAGGGGTACCCATGGAGTAGCTTAAAGCAGTACCCATGGAGTAGCTTAAAGCTCTAGATTACACCAAGAGTAAGAATATGCCTGTGTATACTGTGCAGAGCTAACTGAACTGTGTCCTTGGTGGAGTGGTATATCACTATTCATGATGATTAAATCAATAGATAATATACAGGGTTACCACAGGTCAGAAAAAAGTTAAGTAATTTTGATTTTGGTCAAGGAAATAACAAATTCATATTAACATATTAAAAAGTAATTTTGTTGTTCTAATGTTGTGGGGGTGGGTGTGAGATTTGAAATTTACTGCTATAATGCCATCTATTTTAGCAACTAAATCTAGGGGGATGGCTAGTATGTGCCCCAAAATAGGCTGATTTTGCACATTTTTAACAAACCCATGGGACGAACAATGGGGTACTGGCTGTTTCGAGGCATTTGTTATTTTTTATGTGTTTTTTAAATTTTTGATTTGATTTAGACACATGCTACTGACCCTAAATGTTTATTCATACTTACCTGCACTGCAATGCACTCTAGTGCAGTGCAGTCACAGTGAAAATGGATGAAAACAAGCAGCAGCATAGTTCAAATTGCAGTGAAGTACGAATGGAACTTAAGAGCTATTTTGGACTTGGTCAGAAATATATTATGGGTTTTATTTTCCACATTTATACATGCCCATCACTACTGACAGCCTAAAGCAAGAAGTAGAAATGCCTGCCCATTTCTCAGTATTCAATCTCTTAAAAACTTCTGATGTTGAGGGAGGAAGGATAAAGGGAAGGGGGAGACTTACAGGAAGAGATGAGCATAACTACAATGATGCAAGTAATCTTGGAGTAAATTTTAAATTTGATGATGAGGATGATAAGGATAGTGGATGTTGATGATGAAGACGATGATGGGATAATGATCATCATTTCCACCATTACCACCATCACCATTACGATCATCGTCATCACTATCACCATATTTGTTATGGTAATTCATCAAATTTCAGATGCAGAATCTTTGACTTGGAGGACTTCTGTTACACTAATGGACATTGTCATCATGTTCTTGTGCCTGGTCTCTAGTGTTCTGTGTTCCAGGTCTCTGCTGAATGGCTACATCCTGCGTAAGGTAAAGGCTGATACACTTAATGTTGTTTGAATCATTGTGAATCTATTTACATAAGAACAAATGCCACTGTATTCATTTGATTTGGATGCATTTTTTGAACAAAAAAAATTAAGGATTTTGAAAATTAAACAATGAGATGTAACAAAACGGCATACTACAATTCCTGCATAAATATACTGTAAAGACAACAGGAAAGCAATATTCCTTTCATCAGATTATCATCATAATCCTGATCCTGGAATTGATTTTTGGTGAACATATTTCTACAACACTCATGCGGGTAAGGTGAGAATTTGTCTAATGTGATTGAATTTTATTGGTGCTGTAAACCAATTATTTCAAAAGCGCACCCTCTTGTGAAAGTCGACGGGAATCGAGACAAATTCTAAAAAACTAGCCATCCAATTCAGCCAGTTTTAATCGTGTCATATTTACAGAACAAATTCTCCAATAAGAATTTAATGCAATTATGTTGAGGTGTTGTTAAATTCTAATACCTTACCTTGATTGTATTGACAGTTTGATAGTTCAAGGAAGAAAAGAAATTTCAAACCAATTCAATTAAAACTGATGAGAGTTCCAGACACTGTTTCCACTCAGTGGTAATCTTTTTTTTTTTTTTTTTTGAAGTTCATTATTAAAAAATTCTGGAAATAAAATATTTAGATGAAATGTAGTCCTGTAATAAATGATGCATTTATCACTTTTTCCTTCTTGGTTTACAGAAAACTGACCGCTTTTTTGAACGCTACTATAAGAGGAAATTGACCCGATCCGAAAGGCTGGAGTTTGTCAACTTGTGGTATGTCATGATCATTCTCAGTGATATTTTGACTCTGGCTGGAACGATCTGTAAGATCCTCATTCAAGAACAAGTGAGTTTACATTTTGGACAATTCATATCGCCCAAATACCCAGCACATCATTTTAAGTGACCATTAAATAGTGTTTAAAAAAACTTTTTTGATTGGTTACTTGGGAGATAATATCATGGAATCGGCAAATCAGAGATACTTTTAAAAATGGTGGTATATGGTTTACACAGAGTTGTAGAAGCACTCTTTTGATTGGTTACTCAGAGGGCTATTTCATGTTGTGTCCTATAGTGAGCCAATTAGACAGACTGTATAATAGGGTGGTAGTGCCCAGGGGGTTAAGTGACACCCACAGGGTGTTTTGAATCATTCCCACAATGCATTGCAATGTGCCTATACTGTGCTGTACTAAACACATATCAGTACTTAGGGATAAAAAGTGTTCAAGAAGTTTAAGAACCACATGACATTTCATAATCAATAATCATGCAAACAAATCCCTAAGTACTAGCACCTTGTGGCCTAAAATGAGTGTAAAAGTCAGGGTTTTTATGTGTTAAGAAGAGGATTTTGGTGGGATCACATGACCCTATTGAGGTGAAATTTCCCCAAAACTGGTGCATTGTGGGATTGACTCAATACACCCTCTGAGTGACACCTGTCAGTTTGTCTTTTGACTTACGTACATGTGCTTTTAAATTACATTCTTTGAAAATTTCATAAAATTTCACAAGGAGAATTCAACCTCTGTCTTTGATAAAACAGACATTTTGTGTGCAACTGGCAGAACATTTCTCCGTCATTCAGATGTATGAAATACTGTCAAAACCTTGATGGAATGTAATGGACATTCCCAAGTCCAGTTCAAGTCCAAGTCAGTTACCCAACAAGATAAAAAAACAAAAACAAACCAGCAAATTACTGTTTTGTTAAAATATTTTGGAAAAAACAAAAACAATATTTTGATCTCTGTTAATCTTTCAAGGTACCAGTAATTTTAAGAAGTAACTTCTTGTGGGTAAGTGAGAGGAGATGGGAATGAATTGCATGTAGCAGAAAGCAGCGGTGGCATTGATTAACTTGGGTGGCATGTTATAGTCTGATTTTTTATTCCTGTCAGTAAATGCATATTGTCGATGGTACAAATTCATTTGGAGGGGGATGTGTTGAGATCAAAAACTAAAAAGCCATATTAACAGCTGAGATGCTCAACTTTGTTCAACAGAATAAAATGCTTGAACCCATTTTACATGAACTTTTTGTTTCGATATGTAAAGGCTTCATACAAGATCCAATTGAATAGATTGTCTGGACACGCTATCGATTCCTTTGTTAGGAGTCAATCAAAGACTGGATAAAGTGTCATGAACATCAAGGCTGGTTAAAGAGGAGGATTAGGCCACGTAAATATTGTAGTTTGTTATGAGTGACCAAAACTCTAGGTACCTAATGATTGGACCAAACTGTCAAATATTATTTCTAAAACAAGACGAATAAACCAATGTAAACGTATCAGATTTCTAATATTCCTTAGTGACGTAAAAGAACTTTGGTGAGTAATAATTACTTATTCGTATCATTTTCTTATGTTGAATGCAGAGTTTGTTCAAGTCTGGTGTTTGGAATTTAGTCAAGCAATTAACCTTGTTAATATGGCTAGGGAGCGCCTTCCTCAGGGATTCTATAAGGAAAAGGGAGTATTTTTTTATTATGGCCTTAATCGATCTGGTATCGCACATCGATTTCTATGTATCTAATTGGTAAGCATACAACTTCTCAGAAGGAATGGAATCATCGACACGCCCCAAAAACTTTTAATGAACTGACAGGAATAAAAAATCCTACTATATTAGATTGTTGCTAATATAATTTGAGCTAGTGCCCAATAGTTCTTGATGATATAGATGATGTGACCTATGACGTCACTTGTTGACATTCAGGACGCCCTCTGTTGTTTTCTGGCAGGCAAAATATTACAGTAGTTTCTGTGACAGACCACATAAAATCTGGTTATAAATTACTTGCAGAATCTTTCCTGATCTAATTTGGTCACAAAATGCAGCTGGTAGCATTAGCTTATTATGCTTGATAAGAAAGTTAGTATTATTTAATTCGAAACAAAAGTTACAGCAAAAAAACAGAATTTCCCCATGCAAAGTATAGGTGCTTTTGCCTGCCAGTTTCTCTCTTACACCAACAGGGGGCGCCATAAACATAAACAAATGTCACATCATCTATATATAAGTGGTTGATAGTGCTGTTGTCAATGCTTATTTTCAATGTAAACTCCAATGTTGACAGTTGGCAAACATGAGTGTTTTTATCCCCCTGGTTTGAAAAGCAGAGGGGGATATTGCGAGGACGTGCATGTCCGTATGTATGTATGTGTATGTGTGTGTGTTCCCGTTTGGTTTGTTTTAATTTTTTCGCATCTCCTTCAAAAAGTTTGTCTGATTTAAACCAGACTTGGGGTTAAGGTGCAATAAGGATTCCTTCTTATGTGGATGAGATCAAAGGTCATGGACAAAGGTCAAAGGTCATTTGAGGTCATTGCCATCTTGCCAGGGGGATGACGCTAGTTTACTTGCATATTTTTATGACTTGTCTTGCAAACTGAGAATGGGATACATATTTCTATAAGAGATAGTTTAAATGCAATTCTTCAAAAGCATGAAAAATTGAGATGTCCTGGATGTTAAAAGTCTCTGAAAATTTATGTCTGCTACTATGAAATTTCCCTATAAACAAAAATGCTTGTTACCTGCAATGGATATGTTTCATTACCATCAGTGTGCTGGTTAAGTTCTGTAGAGTGGCTTTTGCAGTCTCTGTTACCAGTTTAATTTGTGCAGTGTGTAAAATACATTGCTTTGCTTGGGGATAATTTTCTAATTTGATTTTTTTGACATCTTCTTCTCAAAATTGTTTTTCCGCAATGTTCGCAGCTTTTCCGCAACACAAATCTTCAGGCTTTAAGCAAACTTCACTGCATCTTCATTTGAAAACACTTGCTACACTATTTTACATACAAATCTATTCTGCATAATTACCTTTTTAAGCTGTTAGAAATCTCTTTTCAACATTTTTTGTAAACAACCTTTTTATCTGGCAAACATAACTAACAAGCAATTAAGAAATAAAGATCTTATTATTGCTACCGCATGAATTTAAAATAATAAAAGCCATTATAATAAGAACTTGTGATGTACAAAAAGGAAGAGTGAAGGCCACTGGTAAGGGAATCTGCCTTTAGACAGTCAAAAAACTCCTTTGAAATTCCAGGGGTGAAAATTAAATCCAATTATTTTACTTCACAACCAAGTTGTGTCCACACGATGGCTGAAACTCTGAAATCATCCCCCTGACCATTCCCATTCCGCCGACCATTCCCCTGCTTCTCAGTGTGGACCAGAAATAAACATACCAGAAACCATGGCCTTTCACCCGTGATATTCGAACATGGGAATTTGTCAACAAAGATGACCTTGCGAGGTCGCCCCCACTCACTATCCCCCGAAGATGTCCACACAACACGACACTCCAAAAAACTATGAAGTGTTTTCGGAGTTTGAGTTTCACCACAAAGATTTTTAGGGTGATAAAGCCCTGCTACACCCTCGATAACACTCCAGAGTTAAAAACTCTGAAAGTGTCCACATGGTCAAAAACCTTCATCGGACACTCCAGAGTTTTGAAACTCCAGAGTTTCAGCCTCTGTGTGGATATGACTTTTGATGCTAGAGGTCCCTGGTACAATTCCAGCAGGGCGACGACTTGGAAATTATCAGGTAGTAAATTCTTGAATTATTTATAAAATTGGAATTCCCTCTGTGTGGCTCATTTGGACTTAGGCAAACAAACCATAAAAATGTTTTGACCTTTGGGGAATGTTATGTTACTCCCATGTACATGGAATGTTATACCAGTTCATGTAAATCCATTTGTAAGAGTAGGATGTAACCTTTGCTTGCCTTTAACCCATCCTGGTACTCTATTGTAAAGCGTACTCAATACTGAATGCCAAATATTTTAAGTCAAGGAACTGCAATGAGATCTTGCCTCTGCAAGTCAGATAAAGGTGTGTTCCAATTGCCAGGATCACCTACACGATTTAAGCGGAAATAGTTAGGATTTTGATATCAAATGAAATATCCTGTTTTTTCTCATTATCATCCTAAAAAAATCAGTCTCCAAATCCAGGTCATCCCTGAGATGAAAGGGAACTACCATTTTTTATGGTTAATCATATGTGATGTGATTTGGGAAAACCCGCCACATGTCGCACAGGACAGTTTTGAAAAAATAAAGAAAATTGCTTAAAATCTGTTATATTGTACTTTATTTTTTGTCAGATTGTATTAGGCGTAACTTTTGACGTGTGTATCAAAGAAGAAAGAAGTAAACAGTTATGGAAACTTAATATTTCAAACTCTGCAGTGATAGTAAAAACTCAATATATAAATTCCCACCATGTGGCGGGTTTTCCCAGATCGCCTCACATATTACTATTTCCGTAAAAAGTCTATGGAGCAAATATGTTGTGTTTTATTACCCGTATTATCAAACAGAAATGTTAGATGCAAATGTTTGTGGTTGGTGTATTTGAGGGTCAGGCTTGTGTATTGAGTAGACAACACAATAACAAAAAAAAATCAGAGCACCTTTAAGGTAGTAAACAAGCAATAGAAAATGAAATGCCTCCAAATTCATGAATTCATGGGTATTGCTATAAACATCAAGAATTTACAAGAACTGACAAGAGCTTGCATAATGAAGGAAAACTTGTGCTTTGTTGATATGTGTACATAGGCAAAGCCACCTGCCTTCAAATCACAGAATATGGTCAGTGTTCATTAACCATGCTTAATCTTTTGTTTCTTTACTATAACAGAGATGGAGTGATTATGATTCCTGTAGTCTGCTCCTCGGTGCTGGATGTTTCCTAGTCTGGTTTGGAATTTTAAGATACCTAGGATTTTTCCACAGCTACAGTGTAAGTTGTTACTAAATGATATTTTAATTATTGTATGTCTCAGGGCAGATGGTCTTCTTGTTGTGGGCAATTATGCATCTGAGATAACTTGTTCAGGAAATTGCTCGATTGGAGAAATATTGATTTTTGTTCTTTTAATTCCTTCTAAATCTTGTTGCTATTAGTATTATTTTGGACAATTTGTTGCTATGTGTGCTCTTAAGTTAATATTGCATTATCAAGAGTACATAGTGGTAATAATAATAATACAAGAACTTATAAAGCGCCTACTTGACAAAGGATACTAGACACAAAGAAGGAAGGAAGAAAACAGGAAAGCTAGATGTTGGAGAAAAGGTGTGTTTTAAGAAGCTTTTTGAAAGACATGATGGAATTAGCTCTCTTGATGGCAGGGGGCAAGGAGTTCCAGAGACGAGGGCCATTGATGGAAAAAGCCTGGTCTCCAAAACTCCTACGCGACCGTGGGACCGCGAGACACTCACCGGCAGCTATGGAATGGAGCGAATATGAGGAATGTCTATGATTCAACAGGGAATAGAGGTAGCTGGGGTGGCAGATTTCAGAACCTTATGTGTATGCACAAGCGTACAAAATTTTATTCTAGCAGAAACACAGAGCCAGTGTAATTCCAGAAGCAAGGGGGAAGTGCGTGTGTGCACTTAGACTTCTTGTAAATAAGCCTGGCTACTCTAATAAGCCTGGCTACTCTAAAGCCTGGCTACTCTACAGCCTGGCTACTCTACAGCCTGGCTACTCTACAGTGGGTACAACCTGAGATGAGTATACCTAACAGAGATTCGAAGCAAGTAATCAATGGATTGTTTGCAGCGTGCAGTGTCTGGTACGGCATTGTTATATTAATTCAACGATTCCCTCGACTGATCGGGAAGCAGTGATCGTTATTCAATACAATTCACTGTATAACCTCAAGATTTGAGTTTGGCAGGTTATTTTGAAATAAATGGTGCTCACACATGGTTGTTATTTCTCTTAAAGTCTTGAACACAGTTTAGTACTCAGTGACTGTTGCATATAGACCATGAAATGACTTGAAATGACCCCAATTGTGTACACGCAATTGTCGACTATTCGTAGAATTTGCTCAAATATTGATGTATTGATGACATTCTTGGTTATCTTCAAAATATACTGAGATAATTAAAATGTGAATTCTATTTTTTAATTTCATGAGAATTGAAACAAACTTGGGCCAGTTTATTTCGGAAACTCAGATTTTGTGAACGGAATCTAAATCGGGGACTTTTTTATATTTCGACTTATGTCTTATGAAAATGAAGCTATTGTTGACATAGCCAAACCCATAAAGTGTTAATGTGAACTGGTCTTAAGAACGAGTATAGTCATGAATTGAAGCACAAAATTTGGTAAAATGGCCCGATTTACAGGATACCTAGCTCATACAAAAACTTAAGGCGCTCATAGCGCCGCCGTATGGCCAAGTCATTGCAAGACGAAACAGATCCGGTTCGATATGCTCGAGCTGTTAACAATGGATCACAGCTTTGCTTCCAATCTCTGTTAGGTATACTCATCTCAGGTACAACATTGGACTTGTGATCAAAATGTGGTAGGTTCATACTCTGCAGGACCCCCCCCCCCCCCCAGGGTGTGTCATGTCCTTGAACAAGGCACTTTACTACACTTCCCTCTCTACACCCATTTGAATGAACACTGGCATAATGCTAAGTTGCTTAACAGATGTGGGAGGAGTAGTCATTTCACAGTAACCTCTACTCATGGAGGATTCTGGCATATCAGCTTAGCTCTAGCATGCACTTTTAGCTTTAATTTTATGTTCATTTACAGATACCAGTCATTACACTAAAGTGTGCCATGCCCAATGTGCTCAGATTTCTACTGTGTGCTGCAATCATGTACCTAGCATATGGCTTCTGCGGCTGGGTCGTTTTGGGACCATACCATAAAAAGGTGAGGAAATAACAAGTACATTTGAAGCCCATGTTGCATTTATGGCTGAGGAAGAAATATTAGAGACCAAATTGAGGACATTTAAAGGTGCAACAAGAGATTTCACATATCAGATGCCCCCATAAAATATCGAAAGGACTGATTTTTGCCCTGATGTAAAGCTTTCTATCAAAAATATCCCCATCTGAAAGGATTAAGCTGAGAAATGGTTCTTTGGTACAAAAATTGTGAAATTTCTAATTTCATATAGGAGCAAAATACAAAATTCAGCCTATGTTTTATATTGAAATATAAGCAAATCAAAATCACTTTTTTTATCTCTTTTAAGACATTTCTGTGGCCAAATACAAGTTAAGAAAATCTATTGAGTGTCAAATCTGTATGTACTATTATGACACAATATTTGGGTGCCTCAAAATCTCTCGTTGCACCTTTAAACTTAAAGACCCATTGCGACAACCCCAGATTTTACCAGAAGTGGTTAAAATTTTGGTATCTGCAGAAAGCTGCTATTTTTTTCATTTACCCTGTGAAATCTTTTGCCTGAAGGATGTTTGGTTTGGTAGTTATTATGAGCATAAATGTGCCCCATTTTGGTCGACCAATATTAATTTTACACAGTGGGGCTTATAAAATCGTGTTTTTAGCACTCACATCAAAACGGATTGAAACATCGGCGTGAAACTTTACGGATGGGGTTTGGGTGAAGGCCCTTCCATTAAGATGAAAAGTTTATGTACTTAAATTGGGACAACCACCTTTAAACAGTTCTTGAGTTATGAGCATTTTTGTGAATTTTGTCCATGATTTTTTCTTCCTTTGGATACAATCTTGTTCAGGGCATTGTAAGGACACGGAAATAGTAGTTGTTGAAAGTTCAATTAAAACCAATCTTTAAACTATTCACTTGTACATTCTAGAAGTCTGATGTATAGAAACATGGATAAGAGGTGGTATTTCACGAGTGTCACAAATATCCTCAAACTCTAATGCCTGAGCTGAAAGTTGGCCTAAATGATTAGATGCAACTGCAGAGATCATATTGAGCTGATCTCTTGAGATGAGTTTTATATATCTCAGAAATAGTAAGACTTTAGTTCAAAGCAGTTGCAAAAATAAACAATATACTGTTTTAACACACACAATTGTTTTTTTTTTCTTTCCACAGTTCCGTACTATGGGCATTAGTATAGAGTGCATGTTCTCTCTCATTAATGGTGACGATATGTTTGCAACATTCCGGGCTATGTCCGAGACCAACCAATTAATTTATTATTTTAGTCGCATCTACCTTTACACATTCATCAGTCTCTTCATCTATGTTGTACTCAGTCTTTTCATCGCTGTCATCATGGATACATACGAAACAGTAAAAGTGAGTAATGGCAATTATTATGTTTTATTGCATTTTGTGGACCACTAGCTATAGCTGGGAAGTACAACTTGGATTTTGTTGTCACATCCAGATGTATGTGTCATGTGGTTGTATGTTTCTCATTAACCAAAAAGGTAAACCTTCACTTCTAAAAACCACAGAAGATTTTTAACTATAACCCAGATGGGTAGATTCTCCTGAAATGGCATAACCAGAATTGCGGTGCCCAAAAGTATTATAATGAACATACACACCTCATTATTATAGTTTTGGACACCACCCAATGGACCAATGTAATCGTATAGCGGTATCGTATTTGGAAAGCCCTTATGCATATTTATGAGACACGCGAGTATTTTGCTTTTGTTGCATTCAGCGAGTGAAAACAACAACTGATGCCACATGCTATCACTCTGACTCAAATCTCTCCTAAGCAAAATTAACCAGGGTCATCGGGAGATGTTTTGTGCAGTAGGAATTCAGGGACCTTTTTAGAGGCATGCTTTCTTCCATCGATTAGTTTTTCGCATAATTATTGAAGAAAACCAGCCAGTCAGACAAAGGAACATTTGGGGAAATTCAACACTGATAACATAATTTGTGATTCATGGCTTTTTATGTGCATGCGCTTGCCAGGCAACAGTAAGGACGTGTGGCTGGTTGTGCAACAATGCGCGAGGTGTGAAAGAAGTCGGTTACGCTCTTGGGCTTTTCAATAATACACACGATTTGCTTCTGCCGTATCTAATTCTGTGGACAGAAGCCAATGACCAATCTCCATGATCTTGGTAATGGTGGACATAAGTATTACCCATGCAGTACCACCCATACCATCTGTCTTTATCAAATATGCATATTAAAGTACCATCTTTATTATCTGTGGAGTGATCAAGCTAAATAAGTCATTTGGTGCTAATATTGATTTTAGATGAGCTGATTTTAAAGGCTGACTCGGCGATTTCCTAAGGATGTTGCTCTCAATATTTTAACAAATCATATTTTTTGCATATATAAAAAAAGCTTGTCGAACATATTAATCACTGTGAAATTGATCGCCTTCATGGAGAAAATTACAACTTTATAATTAAATCTGGATCCGTAACTTTTGTGATACACAGTATCCAATGGAACTATTGTACTACACATAAATGTTTACTGTGTCAAAACAAAAATCTAATTCATTTCAAACCTTGGAATTTAACATTTTAGGTGACTATCTTTAGTTCTAGATGACTGTTTTTAATTAACACTTAAGTGACCAAGGGGCTTTCACTCCCATTATTGCCCAAGGGGGAGGTCCATGGAACCCCCCTAAGGAAACCACTTTCCTGAAAGAATTTTTGCATGAAATTATACCACATATAAAGGGTCATAAGACAACACCGAATCAGCAATAAAAAATGCATTTACTATTGCAAATAAAGGGCAAAACATTGTTTTCAAAACATGCGAAAATTGGGCAAAAGGCAGAAAATTCTAATGAGCCTTGTGCTTACATCAAACTTTTTGTAAACTTATTTTATGTTGATATCTACTCCAGAAAAACTAAATTACATATATTTAACAAAACGTGCAATTTTAGACAATGTCATTTTCCCATAGAGTTTGTAGAGTAACGTTTTAGCAAGATCCATGATGAAATTGTTTTCAGCACATAAAGGGATAATTATTTTTATTGTTACTAATATAGAGGTGGGCTATAGAGGGTCATATTTGGGTCATAGTTTCAGATCACTTCGAACACAGGCTAGAATGATGACTTTAATGATGCTTACCCCATTTTCGAAGAAAAAAATTTAAAAAGTGCGAAAACCAGGGTGCCCCAACAAAAAATCCAAAATGGTCGCCAAATTGGCCAAAAATCATATTTTTGACCATAACTTGATAAGCTTTTGTTTAATCACCTTCATTTTTGTGACAAATCCCATGTTTTGGCCTGCAAGGAATAATTCTATGCAACTTCCATCTCACCATGACTTTCGTTTTCTTGATATATGCAGTTTTGCTTAAAAATTGGAATGCGAGGGCGCTTTCCCCAAAGTACGCATTTTTATCAAAGTTTTAAATTTTGAACTGGTGGGCCATCATCAGAAGTGTTGATTCATCATATTCTGAAGATTAGAGCTGTGGAACATTACCAATTTCCTGTGGCATCAACTTAAAAATTTGATTGTTGGAAAACATGATTATTGGAATGTTACAGGGGTCAACAAACTTTCTTACATGTGGTTTCAATGAGGGATTTTATGACCTTAAAAAGCCTAGTTTTAACGCACATCACATGCAAGTCAAAATTTTCAGCAAGTGTGCATATTTAAAACTCTCAACTTTTTGAACGTTAAAATCAACATTATCAATCGGGATGCGCATTTTATGGGATAGTGCCCTCAGAGCTCAATTTTAAGAAAAAATGGAATTTTCAAGAAAACGAAAGGCTCTAGGGATGAGATGAAGTTGCATGACATGATTCCTAATACTAATACCCCAAAAATGGGGTATTGCCACCAAAAATTAAGCAAATTGGTAAAAAGATAATTGAGTGTTTGAGTTTGATGTCAAAAATCAAATTTTACCCAATTGGTGGCCATTTTGGATTTTTCGATCATTGGGCACCCCGGTTTTCACACTTTTAATTTTTTTCTTCGAAAGTGAGATCAGTGGTGATTTAAGTCATCAAATGAGGCCTGTGTTCAACGTTATCTGACAAACATTGCCTTCTATAGCCCACCTCGACGAGTAATAATTGGTCCGAATGAACGAGTTTTTCAGAACGGGGAATAGAAATAAGCCGCGTCGTCCGTTCGTTCGTCGTCCGTCTGATTAAAATGTTAACCCATTGTTGTGTACGATTTATCTGAGTTCCGTAAAGGCTACATGATGTAACTTGGTGGAAAGAAGCGGGTTTGGTGAGTTCTCGGAAACTGATAGATTTTGGGCGTAAAATATGCTAATTTTTTTAGTTGGCAAAGGCTTGTATACAAGTCTTCTGGAGTTCTGTAGGCGATATAAACAATGTAACTTGGTGGAGGAGGAAGCGGGTTTGACGAGATTTTTATCCACCTAATTAGATTTGGGGCACATTTCGGGCAAATTACATATGCAATGAGCGAATTAATATGACAAAAAATCTACATACTCGCTGTTTGTATTTTTGAACATGGTACATCGGATATGCAAAATTCTAAATTGCATGAAAGCTTATCATTGTGCCACATCTTCTTTGGCCATTTGAAAGTATGTGATTATGTGGCTCGGGTATTCAAATGAGCTTATTAATATGCATAATTGCTGTATTGATAAAACCGGTCCATCAGAATACAAAAATTCCTTCGCGATGTTTCAAAGACCACTCTGCTAGTCTTTTTGTGTGAATCGGAATTGGGTCAAAGTGCTGGTGGGCCGATTTTAAAGGGGATTTTTGAGCATGATCTAATTAAATATGCAAAAATTGCTATATGCTGAAAGATACATTGGGATATGCAAGGGAGGAGGGGTGGGGTATCGAGGTGGGGGAGGGCTAGGGTGTCTCAAAGAGGGGGAGGGGGGGGTCTCGAGGAGGGGGAGGGGGTGTTAGTCAAGGAGGGGAGGAGGGGGTGGGCTGGCGCAAAGAGGGGGAGGGGTGGGGGGTCGGGTAGGGGTTTGTGGTTTGGGGTGTCGGGGTGGAGTGGGTGTCGTCGGGTCCGGGTGGGGGTGGGGGTGTAGGGGGAGGACGGGTGGGTCTATTGTAGAATTTCTTACATTGTAGTGGCTTTTTAATCAACATTTTAATGTCGCGACATCGGCAGGGACAAATTTTACGCATCTTGTAAATCGAGTTCGGCTTGTGTTACATACATGTATGTGTGACATATATTCAGCAACAAAAATTGCTAGGTTCCTTGAATTTCTAAAAATATTCTAAGACCAACGTCGTTAGTGCCCAATGGGTGGGGGGAGGGGGGTTCCCATGGGAACCCCACTAATTAAATCATTAATTAAACAGCTTGCAGATTTAAATTCTAAGTCAGGACAATTACAAAAAATTTCCGAAAAAATCCCATGCGTAAAGCGGCCAGTGCGAAAACACATTTGTAAGTGGTAATATGCAAAAAAATGAACTTCAAATCGAGTAGGGCCCTTTAATGTTCCGTTCTGTAATTATTTATTGGTATGGGGGGAACAACACTACAATACCAGATCTCTGGAGCTATACAAGGTTGGGGTTTTCGTAAGTGGAAGCCTAGAAATTGCACAATTCAAAATTGAAACTGAATTTGATATCGCTCGACAAATGAATCCTTTTGTTTAATCACACCACATTTGTTCTAATTTTAATAAAAAACCATAAAGGTGCACTGCTGTATATAGTCTGATATAGTGAGTGCATAAGCCAAGAACTTCAAATTCTATTTTTTAAAGTCTTTTTGATATATTTTAGGCATGCGGCTAAACCGGCCACCCCATTGGGTTTTTAAATGAAAATTGCATGAGGAGGGTTAGCTGGGTTACCATCGTGAATGAAAAAGAAGATCTACCTTACAAGGGCGTCAAAGCTCTGGAGAGCTAATGGCGGCCATCCAAGCAACATTGCTTGCCGCATGGTGGGCCCTTGCAGTGCAACCACCAAAGGCTAGGGCCGCCACCGATAACTGTGGCTTGACGTCAGAAGGGCATCCGGTCAATTTAGCTTTGCTCCCAATAAATCCTCACACCGCAGTATTGCTGAGTGTGTGAGGTGTATCCGGCCACCCCCGTTAGCGGGGGACTAAAACCGGATTTAAAACTTTGGTGTTTTTTTTTTTTTTTTTTTTTTTTTTTTTTTTTTAAATAAGGTTTAAACTGAGTATTGCCCCATTCAATACTTATTGAGCTTAGGCGATGTGATTGCAGACATATAGATGTGCAGTTGATCTCTAATTTGTTTCTGACCTCGTTGCAGGGTGTGGGCCTTACAAGCTAAAAATTGTGGTTTCCATAAAAAGTTCAACACCGTGTAGTAATAGAAGGTGTATTGTTATTTTACTCTTTTTTATACTGAAATTGAAACAAAATCCTTGGAAAAGCCTATAAACCAAATGTCGAAAGAGTATAATGTTATATTGTGACTTGCTTCTTTATAATGTAGGATTTCCGAGCACGAGGTGAATGTGAGAATGGAACTACAGGTTTATAAAGAAATGTGAAGAGTCACCAGACTCGGGTGTTTCAGGCTGTCATCAGAAAAGTCCAAGGCGATGGCTTCTTCAAAAGCTGCTGCCCAAAAACAGTGAGTTATACAAGAAAACCTGGCATTGTACACTTTGAACACCTGTACCTATGTTATTCTTTATCAAGTCACAAACTAATACAGCCTGGCCTGGCTATTTAGTACAAGATCAATAAGGGTTTAATAGATGATGTTAAATATGTTGAGTAGTGCCTCAATCTGGAGATGTTCAAAAAATGTTCAGGGACCTGGGCAATTAGTACTTAACCTTTTAGAATTGTGCTCTGACAGAGCATTGGGGCACATTTTTCCCCCATTCTTTCTTCCAAATCTAATGATCTTGATGAAAAAATGCACTGCTTCTATCAAAAAGTCATCTGTCCTGGACCCTGCAGGACCAAGGTATAATGAGGGGAATTGTTATGGGCAATCTTGGTGTCACTCGTGCATATAGTTCCCTAAGATGGTGGCCTCGGGCCCCAAAACTTATAAGGTGGATAGCCCATAAAACCCTTTTTTCTTTAACAATACGTCAATTCAGCCATAACGGGTCTTGTTAAGTATTTGAATCATAAAGGTCCCAGGAAATGCAAATAGAATGATGGGTTGTGTAAGTCTACAAGGAGGGCGGGGAAGAAAGAAAGCATTCGATATTTGGGTTGGTGATGACATCAGTAGGATTATGATTTTGTCAGAGAGGAATAGAAAATTCCAGGGACTGGTGTGAAGCTATTCATGGCACTGACTGAAAATCAATAGTTTCCTATGATGTCACTGGTAGTGTCAACCCTACAACACGGTTGACCTGTGCAGATGACATTTAGCTGGTAAATAGCCGGTGACGGTGGTGGTAACATTTTCTGAAAATGCTGCTCAATAGAACTAAGCACTATCGGCTATCACCGGTATAAACCGGATAAAATTTTATCTGGGAAAATTCCATCAGCTCAATAGAAACATTGCTCTTAGATGTAATATTTTCTCATTAGGATTATTCCAAGGGGAGACCAGTCAATTGTGTACCATTCAATGAAACTAATTAGTGCAGTGTCATTGTTTGAAAACAAGATGGAACTCCTAAAACATTACACTAGGAATAATTTTTGTATGCACTTTAACATATATTAGATGATCTTAATTCTTCTCATAAATTTAAACCCCCTTAATTTATTTTCAATCTTTCAGGCGCACGACAATAGATGAGCGCACACCATTAATGGATGTCTGATGCGTAGTAGAGGGCAATAAATACTTAAAGTGTAATATAGGGTGAATAAGATTTTCAAGTTAAATTTGTACAAATAACAACTATTTTGTAATTTAATATCATAAAAGCATTACATTTGTATTTAAGATATTGATGTTTTTGATCTTTTGATGAATTTCATGAAGAGGTGGTTTCACTTGAGGTTAAAAAAGTTTTAAAAAGTTGTATTTTTTAAGTTTTTGCAAAATTTTGAAAAATCCATACCCCCCCACACCCACAAATGATACGTCAGTATGATTGATCACTACCAGAAACCGCAATGCGATATCCCTCTGAGTAACCAATCAAAATAGTGCGTCTATATCTTTGTCTAAACGTACCACCATGTTGTGTCACCTGCCCTAAGGCAGGAAGACACATAGGGATCACTTTGTCCACTGTAGTTGTCTGTTGTTGATGTGTTGTCTGTTGTTGTTGTCTGTTGTGAGAAAGGGTTAACATTTGCCTTTAATATCCTCATACTTTGATGGATTTAAACCAAACTTGGGTCACAGGTGCAACATGACATCCCCCACTTGTTGATGAGGTCAAAGGTCACATATCAAGGTCAAAGGTCATGTTAGGCCTATCATTCACTAACCGCGAATCATCTGGAATCTATTGCTTCATATGAAAGACTTTACTCACATCTTCCAATGAGAATGTGTTGTTTTTTATGCGAAATCCAAGTGCCAGAAATACCAGTTTGCTGTATATTTCCTGAAATCCAGACTTTAAAAAAAAAAATTGATTTCCGGGGTGGAAGGATCTTGCCAATGTTAAAAGTAGGGTGGTCTTAAGGAAGTGTATTGTAGGTTCAGTCGTCACTTCTTAGTGATCGCGACATTCAGTCGGGACATACTTTACGCATCGCGTAAATAAGAGTTTGCCTTGTTTGTAACTAAAATGTAAAGCTTTATACTACATGTTTTTATTGTAATATGTAATGCCAAATGTACTCTATAGCATAGCCCATCATGACTTGCCAAATACACATGCTGCACCATCATGGGGTACTCTCGTTCCCAGTACTAGGTGGGTGTCCCAAAGGGCATGTATACGGGGAATACTCACCCTACAAGTCTGGAGGAGTTCGATACGTGCTCGTTGCTGATTGGTTGAAATTTTCTCAAGATCTTGAGTCAAAAAAAAACATCGTCCGACCGGTAGAGCATATTTCAAAATTAGGGAATTGAGATTTCCGCGTTTTTGTCCTGCCTGCGTCACGTTTTTTGTATCCCAAAATCTAAATTTGCATTCTTTTTGAAAGGAAAAAAAATCACATTTTTATTCCATAGTTTCATTTATTTCTTAAACAACTGGGAATGGAAACTATGTTGAAAGGCATTTTCGCAAACTTTTACCCCTTTATTCCCATCACGAAGGCTAGTGAGAGCGCTCCATTGCGATGTGTAATGTGTTTGTTATGAACCATGCCTATAGGTATGATGTTAATTTTCGCCATTGCTAGATCTCAGGTACATCAAAAGCATTTATTCCGTATTTCAATTAGAGATTAACTGATCCAGGGTTTCCTCTGCCGATCCGATGGCCGATATTTTTTTGTAGTATCGGCCGATCCACCGATCCGATCCAACGATCCGATCCAACGATTTGGCCCATATATTGAAGATCGCACCGAGTTAAAATGTTTAAACTTGGGAATTGGCACCCATGATTATAATCAACAAATCTGTACAGTCCACATTTGCTTTATGTTCGGATGAGGAAATTTTGGAAGAAAGGTTACCTTTTTGAGCAATTCTTGTCTCATGTTTCTACTTCAAAATTGGAAAAATACCCATTATACTTCATCCCATTCATTCATTTAGTACATCGGCTGAGAATCGGCAGCCTCTGACATTTTTGGCGATCCGATTTTTCGCCGATTTTGCAAAATCGGCCCCCGATCCGATGTCGTCCGATACAAGTATCGGTTAATCTCTAATTTCAATCCAATCCATCCAGTTTTTTTTAAGGATCAAATAACCTATGAAGTTAGTGACACAAAGAACTATTTATTATGTATTATGACTACTGTAGATTGCCATATGATTGAAATTCGGACAAAATCGGGTGCAAAATTCATTGAAGAAGATCGGGTAGAGAAGGCACACGGTATAGTAGGGAAAATATTCTTTGCATGCATCGCAAGTGGAATTTCCAATCTTGTTTAAAAGCATCTGATAGCAAGTGATTGAGGTAAAATGTGGTTATTCACATTTTGGTTTCTTGAAAATGTTAAATTAAGGAAGATTTTTGTCCCAGGCCATCTAACTTAAAGAGATTCCAGAAAGAAACGCCCCAATTTTTCTCGAACCTAGGTTTTTTACATATTTGGAATGCTTACCAATGTATTAGATCACACCTGAAGTGAATAAGCCGAATACGCCGTCTTTATGTAATAAGATGATGATTTAGTAGTTTCTGTCGTGCACGACAGAAAGTCAAAGCATGGTTTTCTATGGGGAACGATTACGATAGCAGGCAAGTTCAAAACAAGGTTTGCGGTTTTCTTTTGAACCTGTTTGTCCAATAAACCTTCCAAATGTTCTCGGTAGGTGGTCTACAACCGATCCAGTGAAATTTGAGAGAAATTCATATCCTAAAATAATCTCCTCCTGTCACTTTAATAGTTTAGTAGTAGTGAAAATGCCACATATCTGTCAAATTCGGCAACCTTTCATGCTTTTTAGTGACAACTGAGTAGGGAATTGCTCTGTACTACTGTAGACAGGAATTTCTGATTTTCTGCAGTTTTTGCACATGGCAACTCGCACCCCAGCAAAATCCTAGATGTGTTGATGAGATGTCTTCATTCTGAAAACTTTACAAGAAATTCTTTCAAAGGATGTATATGCTGTAGTATTGCATTTTAGTAAGTTTACTTTAGGCCCTACCTTGAACCTTGATTGGAGCACTCCTATCAAAGATCATGGCTCGGGGCATACTAAAAATAGCTGACTAATCAGCGATCAACTTGAAACGAAATTTACCAGACTTGTGGTGAGTATTCACCGTGTACGTTCTGCAGGACATCCGCCTTGAACTGCGACTGAGACTACGTCATGGGGCTACACCTTAAGTCTGTTAATTAAGGGATGAGGATAAATATGATTTCAGCGTTTGATTCACGGATTAGTACCAAACATTACCAAAAAAATTTTTAATGCTTACATGTATCTTTGTGCCTAAGGGCTCATTCCCTGGGTGTGACATGGAGTAGAGAAAAATACAATACCTCAGGTACTTCAAAATATGAGATGATTTTGTTGGAATCTCTTTCATTGAAGGTGTTTGATATTTTCACTATTTATTGTTGATGCACAGAAAATGATATATGGGCTTCATTATTTTCAGAGATTTCCCAAAATGATAAAACTTGTGTTGTATGGCATTGGTTTGAGTTGACATTTTAGAGCAGGGATGGCGACAGTGTAAAATCTTAGGGGGGCGAAACATTACACGATAAACTCATATACAGTGTGAGTCAAAAAGAATAGGACCGTGATTGATTATTTTTTATCAAAAAACTAATTGAGCTTGATAAAAAAAAAGTTTACATAGTCAAAACAAGCATGTTCTTCTGCTCATTAGAAAAAAAGACCCACCAAAATTCATCATTCCTAATAACCATTGTTATGCCAGTTCTGCCAAAAGAACCCATTTATCCAACAACAGATTAGCATGGTCTGCACAAAATCAAAAATGAATAAAATAACAATTCTGAAGGTATTTTCAAAACTAACTTGGCATCCTGGTGGAAAGGTATCAGGTATCATGGCCCTCCATATCCAGATGTACAACAAACTTTTATAGTTGTAACTTACTTGCAGACCCATTCTCCCGTTGAGGTTCAGAGAGAGTTTGCCTTGCAGTTCCCGCAAGCAAACCGTACACCTTGCAAACAGGTTATTATAGCAATGGTCAGGAACCGACAACATGAAGCATCAGGAAGAAGGACTGCCAGGTCCCAAGCTAACATTGCTCGAATGAGACAAGCTCTGAGAATGAACCCGAGAATCAGCTCCAGTTCCATGGACAGCTGGATAAATGGGTTCTTTTGGCAGAACAGGCATAACAATGGTTAGGAATGATGAATTTCGGTGTTTCTTTTTTTCTTATGAGCGGAAGAACATGCTTCTTTGGAATATGTAAAACTTTTTTTATCAAGCTCAATTAGTTTTTTGATAAAATATAATCAATCACGGTCTTATTCTTTTTGACTCGCACTGTAGGTAAAAACCCAAATTTAATGCATTTTATTGCTTAAAAACTGTTTTCCTGAATTTTGAAACTCAGGGAATGGAAGCCCCTTCCACCCCACCCCCTGCCACCCCATGGCGCCGCCCTGTTTTAGGTGAAATTCTTAACATAACATATTTAACATAACATATTTATTTCTATCCACAATCATACATCGATATAAACATATTACATACATGGTAAATAATGTAATTGTATATACATTAAGTGTAATGTGGAAGAGTACTGGAAAATAAGCCTAATAATGGCCTGTCAAGTCCCAGACTCTATTTCTATTTGTTTATAGTTTGATATAAGTGACTTTTATAATTAAGTTTAAAAGAATGAAGATTTTTTGACATTAGGTGGAATGGTGTTCCATTGTTTAATGCCAAGGTAAGATATATATTTAACACTTCATGAACTTCATCAACTTTTTTTATTATTCTTGGTCTCTTGGTAAAAATGTTTGCCTTAGAGACCATTTTTCCCCTTTGGTCAGGTTCTATATTTTGACCCCAAATTGGGTAATATGGGCATTTTTGTACAATCTTTCCAAAAGCACTTTTTTCTGACCAATGAGTCTACCACACTTAAGGCATGGTAACAGAAGTGGAAGCCTCTATTTATCTTTTGTTGTGACATTTCAAAATGGCAGTATTAAAGGTGCAACGAGAGATTTTGAGGCACCCGGATATTGTATAATTATAGTAATTTCATATAGATTAGACACTCAATAGCTCTCTTCCCTTGTATTTCGCTACAGAAATGTCTTAAAAGAAAGAAAACAGGTGATTTTGATTTGCCTATATTTCAATATAAAACATAGGCTGAATTTCGTATTTGCTCCTATACAAAATGAGAGATTTCACAATTTTTGTACCAGAGAAACATTTCTCAGCTTAATCCTTTTAGATAGGGATATTCTTGATGGAAATCTTTACATCAGTGCAAAAACCAGAACTTTCGATTTTTTAGGGACACCTGATATGTGAAATCTCTCGTTGCACCTTTTAAACTGGTAGATATGCCTGTTGCAAAATAGACCTAACACTCCTGATGCTGAAACTCTTTCCCAAGTACAAGGGAGTAAGTTTCAACAAAATTTGTGAGCGCATTTTTTAAAATAAATTTTCTTTGCTAAAAGTTGCGTATTTAAGGATTTAGGTAGATGCCTACCTTGCAGTCTTCCTTTAGACAGTCGCACAAATTTTGATGTTATCTACTGATATGCTCTTAACTATAGTGAGTATCAGTGAATGTCAATGGTATCTAAGTTTGTATTATGTGTGCATAGAGTAATGTCGGCCTTTTGATGATGCTGTTATGACATATTCATAGATTGCTAAATTGTTATTGATGGTAAAAAGAGGTCCGTATTGGATTTTGTTTGTCCAGTTTTTGTATTGTGATAACTTTGATAGTATGCATTTGTCTGTATAGATTTCTTTGTGGTTAAATGGTAATTTTATTACTTGGTACGCGATATTTTTAGAATATTATATTAGAACATGTTGAACTTACCATTTGGACCTTATTTACATATTCATCATGATGAGCTCATTTGCACATTTTCCAAAAGTTGGAATTTCCACTTTCCCTTTTAATGTTTTCGCTGATTAAAGGTGCCCCACATGAGTACAACATATATTTTCCTCCATTTCATAGTTTGGGCATTCAGTAACATACTTTAATTCCGAAATTGAATTTGAATCTGACATACCATTTTAATGTGAGCGGTAATTGTGTATATTGCAAAAACCCAGGAAGAATTTTGTATTGTGCCACCACCCTATGAATTTGGCAGCCTCAACGGAATAAACTGCATGTTGAAGAATGTGGCGGCAGAATACTGAATTCATGCCAAAACCCATTGTGTACTGTTCAAACTATTTTACGGTTGCTGTAAAAAACATATTTTAGCTGGTAGCATCATAACAGGAAGGAAGTCAGTCAAGAGATGAGAAAAATACAAGGTTTGTAATGGTACCAAAATCTCAGGTTGGGTGGTACGAAAGGCGGGGTCGAGGCTGAGGATCGGGTGGTTTCCTTTCCAAAATTTCATTCATAGAAGGGCTTATCTTTCATGTTTGTCTACATTTACAAACTGCAACAGCAGACTTCACATGCATTCTACAAAATGCCTTTGTTTCATTTGATAGCTTATTATGCATTATTGGAAATTATTGCATAAGTTGATGCTCTGTAAGTTCTCTTTTTGTGGGTTGCTAGCATGGAACTGGTAGGACCACTCAGAGATATGTTGTCACACCATCCAGATGAATGTATAGATGTACGTTTTTCGTCTACCAAAGAGTCTTCATTTCCGTAACCAGAACATACTTGCCAGATTATATGAAATTTAGAATGTGGGGACACCAATATAAAGTATATCATCTGTCATCAACAAATATGCATATTAAGTACCTTATTTGCATATTTGTTCCAATTGGCTAATAACAATAAGGCAGCCCATTCTTTATAGTCACTGAATATTGCGAGCACACAAGCTGCAAGCTGCAAAATTCTCAGTCTGGTTCAGTAATGTTAACTCTTCGCACCTACCCATTCTAATATGTTTTGTTCTCAATGTTGTGTATTGAAGGACTTGCAATTTTTACTTACACTAAAGTTATTTGAAGCTTTTGATAAAAAAAAATACTACCTGATGTGTTTATTTTCTGTAACAAAGCTTAGAATATAGTACATGTAGTAGTATTTAAGGTATGATATAAGTATGGTAGTAAGCATTGCTGCAGTTACAGGAACATTTTTTTCACACTGAACAGACTATTCAAGGGAAGGCGTTCATTATAGACCCGTTTTAAAACTTCTACATGAAACAAATTACTTTTTTGTAGCCTTACACTATCAAATACCATAACGATAAGGCTAAAGATAAAAAAGAATTTGATACATGTATAATTTTAAAAAGAGTGGCATAACCAGTGGTGGGCAGGGGGTGCCCCTGCTCAGAACCCTTGCCCCCTCGCCATCCCCCCAAATGAACCAACCTTTTGTACAGTGTCTATGCAGTAGGACCCAAATTTTCCCGCTCAGAAAACGCCTTGGCACCCCTTCCTGCTCCATCCACGCCACTGCCGGGGGTTACATATGGAACTCTTGCAAATGATTAATTGAATTTGCAATTGATTGTCATTTTTAGACTCCAAATCAGCCACTTTATTTATTATAATATTTTGCCTGACATGTGCTTGCCAATCTTTACTTGGTTTTTGTATACTATTTCACTTATAAAAATAATGTTTAACTGTTGTCTATATGTGACCTGTTCCCACAAAACCAGGACAAATTTGCCATAGTACTTTATTAGAAAAAGATCAATAAACTTGTGTAAAATCAATAGAAAACAAAAGAATTTCAAGGCATATATAGATTTTGATGGACAAAAGGAAATGCAATGCTTACATGTTATGCATCATTTTAAAGCTTGTTTTCTTAGCATTTCAAATCTGCACATATCTCAAAATCAAAATTTTACGACTTTATCCGGGTTTCTTGGGAGCAGGTCACATATTACCTGTGTATTAAATAACATTCATATTTACCTCATTTGTAATGACACGTGATTGGGCGAGGTGGTCACATGGCCATGTATGAACATTGGTTTATACACAAGTGTGGCAAATGCAAATAGGTTTAAATTCATACAATTTGAGGCTGAAGTTGACATTTTAGAAGTTTTCATAAGTTATGTTCCGGTAAACATGAACATCCTAAAACCATCGGCAAAAAGAAGAATTCATACCCAAAATCCTATTCACGAACCCTTAATTCATAAACATCTTGTGTGAGACAAGGAATGCAATCGTTTATGAATGAGGGCAATGCCTGCATATTTTTACTTGTGCTTTAGAGAGTACACATTCCTTAAATCATATCTTTTTCTTATTCTTAAACAGATTTAAAATTCCACAGCAAGTTTCCTACTCATGTTGTAACCCAGAGCTTGGGCTACTCCATGTGTACTCTTTGCTCTACTCCAAGGGTACCCCCTTGATGTATTATTGATGTAGTACCTGTACATGTAAGTACTTGCAAAGTACATAAGCCACTGGGTGCATAACAGCTGAGTTTTCTTAGCAGTACCCATCCTATAGTGCACTCTGCAATTGCAGAACACAAAGAACATATCAAGGGTTGACAATCAGAAGGACGTAACTCAACTCTAAAAGAAATATTAAAGAATTTCTTTAATTCTGCTGTTCATAATAGCTCATTACTAAAGTTTATATGTTTGCTTACAGTACCATATACAAGCTTTATGAGATGTTTACATTTTGAGTAATGAAAAGATTTGCTTAGTAGAAAATATTAAACATCAAAAGCAGTATTACAGCAGATTTAAAGAAATTCTTTAATATTTCTTTTAGTGTTGAGTTACGTCCTTCTGATTCTCAACCCTCGATATGCAACAAGATTTCAATGTTGGCAGGAATGTAGCAAAATGCATTATGATGCGAGTGCATCAACCTCCAAATGAGGTCAATATGTAGTGCGTACTACCTGGGTTCAATTATCGAATTGAACCCGGGCATCAGCCAATGAAATTGCTTACAATTTTCACAGCTGTTTAACCCTTTCCCCAAACCTTTGCTAGGCACATTCACAGGCCTCACACACCAGGGGCTTTAGTGATAAAGATTGGCAATTACTGACCTCCCGTCGGCAAACGTGTGGGCATATGAGCTGATATCGGGTTGCAGTTTCATTGATAAACGGCCTCGCGGCACGACACTCTGGCTAGAAAATCTAGGGCGTCTGAGGTCAGAATTGCTCTGTCTCGCTAGTTTGAAAAATGGTTCAAGTTGACTGGCCTAAAACAATGGAACCACTGAAGTGAATCTGGGTCAGAAGTGACCCAAAGTCCGGGGAACGTGTTAAGAATCATTATCAAGCTTTTTTTCAAATGTAACTTGTATTTTGATCATGTTTGTGTCATATTTTATAGATCAACTCCACTCCTGCTGCAGGATTTTGAGCCAGTAGACCCCCTGAACCAAATACAATAAGGTTAATCATGTTTTGGTGAAAAAATGCTAATATTGTAGATTTTGGATATTTACATGATTTTTGCAGCATAGATATTATGTAAAAAGTATCTGTTTTCATGATCGTATGTAAAAAAAAAAATATCAAAACCCTTATTTTGTGAATGCCACATCTGGGTGCTGAAATTTTAGGGAATTTTTGAATGACACTAACTATCAGTTTACATTGTTTTATTATGGCCATGTACTTTCGAGAATGATTTAAACCTGTTTAGTCACTATTGCTCTATATCTGGGATCAACCTTAAAGCAATAACAACACATTTTTAAGAGCGCCTCCAATTTTCAAAATTTGATATTTTTGCACAGTTATGTTGGTAATTGTCTAAGAAACTACACCTGTGAACAAGAATGCTAAAAAATACATATTTATCATTAAATAAGCGATTTTGTAATTAGAATTGGGATCCCAGATTGTACCTAACGGCAGAGGTGGAATAGCTCTGCTCCAGAGCCGACTTTACCGTCATGCCCAAAACCATGTCCTACTCCCCATGATAAGACCCCGGCACGTCGCTGCTAGGATCGTAAATACTTCGCGGTCACTGGACAGGGTAGTTATCACTGATATTGCTGTAGGTTTAGGGCCAAAATACTGCGACTTTCAGCAAAAAAAAATAAAAAACGAGGGCTCTGAACCAGAGCTAAGGTGGAAATGCTTAGTTTATGTCCGTCCATGATGAAATAGTGCCACCTTGAGAAAATTACCACTTGACTTGCCTGAACCAATAAAACAACTAATGGATGAGCATAGACACATACATGGTGCTATTTCCCAGCTATTTCATATTGGAAGGCCGTTTCCAGCAGCCGTTGAATTATTATCGGAGATCTCTGATATTAATTATTCTAATTACAAAATTCCTTCTTTTGCGACACATAGACGTTTTAAAGCTTAACCATTCACAGGTGTAGTTTACTAGCCAGTTACCGATGCAACCGTGTAAGAATCTCAAAATTTTTGAAAAAGTGGAAGGCGCTCTTCAAAAAAATGTGCTATTATTGCTTTAAGTTGCTGGCAACTTGGAGTTAAAATCCAAGCCCAGACGCCCAACTTCAACCCTGTAAACCTAAAGGTGGGATTTTGTTACCCGTAGCCTTGTCCACCGACTTGCCTTAGTTCAGATTTTAACATTATTTAATAAACCATTGGCTTAAATATTTTAGGGGTAGAAATTCGTCGCTGTGTGCGAGAATCAGTCTTAATTCCCCAGAACAAATTTTGCGGGAATCATCTAATTCACTACTGTGTTAAGTTCTAAAGTTTACAAGAATCAACATTGATTCACGCAAATCAATTTACAAGAATCTTTGCGAGAATCGATTCTCGGATTCTCGTCGAAATTCTAGCTCTGTATTTTATGTGTGCTTAATCAGTTTGTCTATGGGCAGAAATTACAACTCAATGGCAGTGAAAGATTTTGAAAAACTGGAGAACCAGCAACTTTTTTGCAACTGGGAGCCAGGTGGGGCATGGAACAGGGAAAGAACAACTTAACTCAATGTAAATAACTTTTTGCTATGTGTAGTACGTAATAGGTTTAAAATTTGGAATGAAATGCCGCACTGCAAAGCTGGTGTTAACCTTTCTGGAATCAATAGGGGACCGTTTTGGTATTAAATACCACCATGTTAGGGTTACATTAACAACAATTTTGGTGTTACAATGAATATGACACTGCTTGGTGTTAATTTAACACCCCTTGTAATCAATATGGACCGCACCCTCTGATGTTAATTTACGCTAAACTTTGGTGTTAAAATTTATATTTGTAACATCTGACATGTTAGTAGAAAACATTTGTTTTTGTAATTGTTTACTTATATTGTAACTGCTTGCCTCCAACATTTCATAAGCAGATCACCAAAATGCATAATTAAAATTGTGCAGCAACACCAAGTGGTGTTAAATCCTAAATTTCAACACCAGAAACTAACACCAACAAGCTTGACACCAACTTGTTAAAATTGAAAAGCTCAAGTTTTTGCAGTGTACAGTTGGTTGGCTTTCTCGAATGGATTTAAACTTTAAACCCAAATTTAACTAGGGTTAGTCTTTTATAAATGGACCTCTTTGTGTCGCCTGCCCTAAGGCAGGAAGACACATAGGGATCACTTTGTCCACTGTTGTTGTCTGTTGTTGTTGTTGATGTCTGTTGTTGTTGTGAAAAAGGGTTAACATTTGCCTGTAATATCCACATACTTTGATGGATTTAAACCAAACTTGGGTCACAGGTGCAACATGGCATCCCCATTTGTTGATGAGGTCAAAGGTCACATACCGAGGTCAAGGTCATGTGAGGTCAAGTTGTAAAATACACAGAATATAAAATTGACCTCATTTGAAAAGTTGAATTTCAATTGGAACCAACTTGATTCAGAGATGCAACATGTGATCCCTCATTTGTTGATGGGGTCAAAATTCACATACCAAGGTCGAAGGTCATGTGAGGTCAAGTTGTAAAATAGGCTGAAAATGTAAAATTGACCTTATTTGCAAAGTTGAGGTTCAATTGGAACCAAACTTGGTTTATGGAGTTTACATGCAAACCCTCATTTGTTTGAGGTCAAAGGATAAATATCAAGGTCAAAGGTCATGTTAGGCCTGTCATTCACAAACCGCGACGGCAGGCGACACAAGCGGTCCGAGGACCGATGTATTTTTTTCATTTGAAATACACAATGTAAGTGTGACACATTTGGTGAAGAAATAAAACTTGTGGATAGGTCAGATCGGAGGAATTTTTGCACCTATTAAATTCTAGAGTATGTTGAAAGAAAAAAAGATCCATTCAAATAGGACTAACCCTGGTTTAAATGACAGGTTTAAAGTTATAAACCATTTGAAAATACAAGCCTAACAGTATGAGTTAATATTGGTTGATAGACCATGTCTCTTGATTAATTGTACAAAATGCTTGCCATACCCATCACATTGCTAATCATGGATTAATTGAGAAGTGTTTTAAAGCTACTGATAGCATATCTTTGAATAAGGTTGAAAATGCATGAAGGATTGTAAGGGTAGAGATAGTCATTGAACATACTTTTTCCAAGTTTGCTCAAATTTCTCAAAAAAGTGCCAATTGTGGTAAACTGTATGCTATAATGACTATATCAAGAAAGTCAAACTTGCATCTTTGTGTATTTTTATTTATCTCATGAATGTTAAATTTACCAAGCAGTTGTATGTAGAATACTTTTGACCCTTTTTTCCTTTCTGTTGAAAATAAGATTTTTTTGCTCATTGTGCCCTCTTTCTCATGGTAAAATATTCAGGTTCTTCTATCATACACTATTAAAAATGTTCAAGAAAGTCAAACTTATACATAGATCCCTATCATTTAATTCCACATTGTCCTAAATTGGGCACCATTTGAAAGCTGTTTTGGACTGAACATTTATTAGACAAAGAGACATTTTTCACTCTATCAAAACTCTTTATCAATTTAAAAATTAACCATATTATTAAAGGAGAGGAATTGGGCCAAGCCATTTTGAAGACAGGGCTGGGCGTGCGCCTCAAATTTGTATGTCAAAACGAACCAAAGATTTTATCATAGTGAAACCATTCAAGTTGTATTTCTGCCTTTGTAAACATGTTTTTTTTTCTTAGTTTTGAGCTGGTGTAACCAGTATGTGAATAAAATATTACTGTGACACAAACTGTTTTTGTTGTTTATACCTTGGCCTGAACAGTATCCTGGGAATATATGCATAAACTTTATTGCTGATTCAATTCTTTGAAGGGGGAATAAGGAAATTGGTTTGAGATTACACAGGTAGAAATGTGAATAGATAGAAAAATTGATTTTTTTTCTTCAAAAACTGAATCTGTGGAAAAGGTTATGGTTGGGTGCGTGACTTCCATTTCCAAAAAAAATACCGAATAGACTCGCAAGAAAGAATTATAAAGGGTATGCTATTTGTAATCCTTCATTAAGATTGGTCTATTAGGATGTGTGTGTGGTGTGTGTGTGCGTGCGTGTGCGCACGGGCGAGTGAGAGGGATGGTTGTGTGGGTTTGAGGAACGGGTGAGTGTGTGGTGTGATAATTTGCCAATTACACAGTCGGGTATATATTTACGAATTGAATTACAACATACTATGTCACAAATGCAAGGATTTTTAAGGGGGCATCTACCCTCAATCCTTTGTGGAGCAAGAATTTCTGAGTTTTCTTAATTTCTGAATTCTCACTATTTTCAGCTCTATTTTACTTTTTATTTGGTGAAAATCGGACATTCCGTTCCGATGCTACAGTTGATCAAAGTGCATTGTACCACGCAAGTAAATACTATTTCTTATGTTTCTTATTGTTTTTCAAGCAGCTATATTTACTTTTTATCTTATTGTTTTTCAAGCAGTGATATTTAAGAAAATGCCCAAATAAATTAATTTTGGCTAATTATTTTGATTATTTCCTGATATTTTGTATTTATAATTTAGCATAATTAATGTAGATAATAAATTTGACATTGTCAAATCAAAACTGCAATACATTTTATAAATAAAATTAATTAAGTGTTTCTAGAACTTAATTGCCCTATATCTTTTTTGCAATTTTCGGCAACTTGGAAATTTGCCCCCCAACATTTTGGCACTTCCGAATGGTGTATGACCACCAAAATTGGCACAAATGTAGGTTTTATAATGCTCTGCAACTTAATGGGAGGGATTTTTGATATCTGTCTTTTTGATTTATAAGCCTTCAAAGTCAAATCCAGCAAGAAAAAATGAATTTTTCAAGAAATCGGTTGCCATGGCAACACGCGGATAAAAATTGAAAAAATCTCCGCATTAGGTTGCACAGCTTGACCCATGTAACTTACCTGGATAGCAGACAACTGGTAAAAAAGACCCTATTAGTACTAATTTTTGGGGGCAAAATGTGCAATTTTGCTTTACCCAAATTCAACACATTTGATATTTGACCCCAGCTCATTTGCATATGAGTATCGAAATTTACAAATAAATATAGTTTTCTGAAACCTCAGTCAATATGCTTTGTAATGATATATAACAAGCCATACTTCCAACATTTCAACTACTTCTACCCTGCTTTTCAAAATAACACCTCAAAATGAGGGTAGATACCCCCTTAACATTTTTGACAACATGAAGATTTTGTAGTTGCAGAATATCTACTGAA
>JAMKCH010005052.1:0-99268 GCA_023653785.1 Ophioderma brevispina
CAAATACACACACCAAAAATATTAAACCAAATATTAAGCTTTTGATTCATGTGGTAATATCTTCGCAGAGTTCACCATCAATCATTCAATTTAGTTAAATTAATTACATGTGGCGTAACCAGATATTTGTGCACATGGGGGGGGGGGGGGGAGCAGAAGGGGTGCGAAGGCATTTTTTGAGGGGGCGACTTTGGGTCCCTCTCCATAGACACTGTACAAACGGGCACTTCATGGGGGGGGGCTGGCAGAGGGAGGGGTTCTGAGCAGAGGGAGCTTGCCACTATTACATATGGCCTGAAACCATTTACAAATTCATTTTATTTTCACAAAAAAGGGCATTTTAAATATTCTTTTTGGTGTTAAATTGGTATGCATTATAAAATGCAAAACACTTGGTTTCAAAAATTTGAGACGCCTTTTTCCTGGAAATGTTCCCGTGTCTCTTGAATGTAATAACGAAGTGAAGTCTAGTTGGGGTCATTGGAGCAATTCAAGAGTCATCATTTCTCAAGTAGTTGTCTTCTGTTAATGACAAAATTTAGCGGGCTCCTCGTGAAAGTGGGGCGGAATTTCAGGAGGGGGAAAATTCATAATACATGTCACAATTAAAAATGCGTGGATTGCTGGATAACCAACTGCTGTTGTTTACCTTATCATGTCAACCTTGTTTAAAAATCCAATTAAACACTTGGTTTAAAAATTTAAACAACTGATGTTTGAACTTTTATCAAGTTGTTTACGTTTAAAAACTTTGTTTAAATGTTTAACAAGTTGTTTAATTTAACAACAAAGTTGAACGATGACCAGGTAAACATCTGTTTGAACTGATTATTGTTCTAACAGTGTACTGTTGAGAAAGACTAGCTAAAAACAATTTAAATACATTCCTTATAATGAAAAGAAAAGTTTATTTAAGTTAAAGCAATGGAGGATGTGAAAATAATAGTCATCATCACTATGAAACTTCGTAAAAGGTATGAATGATGGCGGATTTAAAGCAGTATCGCCCAGGATTGTTAAGTGAGGTTCAGTTTATACAAAACATAGAACTATAACTGCCTACTTTATGTCGGAACTAAATTTATTTGGGTCCTTTAAGACTCTTGTTTATTTCTGGCCTCAGGTTAGGGTTTTTGTGTTTAATAATGCCATGAATAAAAAGAAGTTGTTTCCTGTATAATTTTAAAGGTGGTTCTTTTCCTAAGAACTTAATAATGGCTGTGTATATGACAAACCATGTCACTGTAAGTCATTAGCACGCGTACTGGAGTTTACATCCATGACCGAAGCTCGAGGCGACTGAGAGATCGAAATCCAATACGCTCTGACATAAAATGAAAAAAAAAACCTATTCTATGACATAGCTAAATGTCTTGTTTGTAAGTGTCCCAAAACACAATCCTTGGAGACACTTCAATAATATTATTTACAAATCAATGAAAGATCAATATATTTTGACTTGTATGTGGGCAAAATGTGCAACGTTGGAGCATTGAGAGAGAACGTACGGCCTTGTCAAGGTACTTTCTTTCATTTCTATAATGTGTTTGTCTGGCTGTTGTAGCAACCTTATGAACGAAACTTTAGTCTTATCGATTAATTTCAGTTTCAAGCAGTATCTTATAATTGTTACACTAATGTAAAATAAAAGTCAATAAGAATAAATGCATAACATTTGGCAAGCACATCAAGTAACAAATGCATGATATTAAAACATAGCCTTTAAATTGTGAATTAATACTATTTTATGATTATTAATAGTTTAGTATAAGGACAGATTTAAAATAAAAGCGTGTCTCTTGTCCGGATATTTTGAAGGGGTGCCTATAACTATATAAACTTACAATCATTTCCCAAAGTAGTGCTTTTGTAAACTCTGATCTGTTTTCTAAAAAAAAGAAATCCTTACATGCAGATGTACTATTTCTCAACTAAAAGAAGGTAATTAGTTTAATTGTAATTAGTTAAGGTTACTATTTCAGAGGTTAAATTCGAAATTTCTTTAATATAAAATGATTTAGTACTACTAAGCACGACTTCAGTTATTCATTGTCTGTATTATACTGAAGGTTCACATCATCAGTGATATGGTAATAACTACTGTTAAAGACAATGTCAAAGTGGCAATCCTTGGAACTGTTGAACTGTGATAACTAATTGCATAAGCCTTTAATATTATAATCCGATTTTTACCTCATCATTATCATCGCCTCAAAAATTGTTTCCATCATTAACATTGCATTGTTGCCATCATTATTAGCAATTATAGTAAGATTATAAGTAAGATTGTTTCTATCATCAGTGGCATCAACAACTTTATCATCGTCACCATCGTACCATCATCATCGTCATCGTCATCATCATCTGCATCATCATCTGCATCATCATCTGCATCATCATCAGCATCATCATCATTTGCATCACCATCATCATCATCTGCATCATCATCTGCATCATGATCTCCATCATCTGCATCATCATCATCGTCATCATCATCATCATCATCATCATTTGCATCATCATCTGCATCATCATCATCATCTGCATCATCATCTGCATCATCATCTGCATCATCATCATCATCTGCATCATCATCTGCATCATCAGCTGCATCATCATCTGCATCATCATCTGCATCATCATCATCTGCATCATCATCATCATCGTCGTCATCATCATCATCACCATCATGGAAGGCTAATGTGTCAGCTGCACACTGTGTTTCACAGTTGCATTAGCAATGGATAGTTAGCAAGCCCTTTGGAGAATACATGAAAACATGAAAATCTGTTCCCCTAAAAGTTAAACTTGGGTTATACACCATTAAAGTAGTAAGCAAAATACAAATTAAGTGGACTTTATTCATCAATTATAGGTTTTCCCAGTTATTTTGAAACAGTTTCATTCAATTTCATTGTTACGTTTAAATTCGTCCCGAAAAAAAAATCAATTTGCTGTTTATTATGTTTAATGTCGTCTTTGGTCAAATATTTTCAAACATTGTGCACTTATTTTCGCATAATTTTCACAGTTATTCGTATAATTCTGCCCAATTTCGTCTCGACTTTAGTAAGCTGTCCAATGTTAAAAGTAGTTGTCAGTTATTATTTAATTATTTCATAAGAATTTAGCATTGCATTTCGTCCCCGTGTGCTTTCAGTAGAAAGCATTTAACGTTTGCATGTATTGGCCTATAGCCTCTCATACTGCTTCCAATTTTTATTATTCTATCTTGCAATATAGATTATTCTTTCCCTTCCCTTGGGACTACGTTTTTTCACATATCACCTAATTTCGTTATATATCCTCATCTCTTGTCTAGCTGTGCAGAGTGGAAGGTACGTTTGTGCATGTGTACCTGACACGTTTCTTGATGATGACGAATCAATATTTTCTTCTGCCCGTCTGCAATAGTCTTTGCTTCCAGCCTGCACGTTACATCCAGCTTCTCCAGCAGCGCCAGCTACTCCAACCCTTTCTTGCCATTCTGGAAGAGCTAGAGTTCGTTTCACTGCGGTCTGATGCGGAGTGTGCCATTTCACCGATTCAAAAAAGGGGAATATACTGGAAGTCGCTTGATGGAAATGTTATTAAACTCGAATGGAACCTCACATTTCTTTGATGGCGGGCATTGTCGTATAGGTCGAGTCTCTGGAGGAAACATGTTTAGCAGAGCATTGCGATTTCTTTTAAAAATGTTGGAAGCTTTAAGTCTCCAGTCTAATGATGTGGTGTAAAAGACCGACATCGCTGGAGATCGGCAAAAGACGCAGTTCTTGCCACGCTGGTTTGGTGACCACTCTCTTGCAGGTGACCTCTGGAGCTCTTCTGTACGATCTAGAGACATATAACATTGTGCCCACCCCTCGTTTCAATATAAACACAGTGAACAACAACGCCTTCTCTCAGAAACCATTGGCATTTAATCCATCCGTGTGTTTTAAAGGAATCCCTCTTAATTGTGCCTCTGCGGAACATCCTCCATAGCTTCAAAGTTATTAACATTCCATCAAAGAGCGCGATGAGCAGGGTTACTGCGTGATGATGTGAAAATCAAGGACAAACGTTTCTGAGGTCACCAGTTTTTATTTGTTCCGCGTCAATTAATGGATTTTCTTCAAGAATTTATTCAAGTTTAGCAACCATCTCATGATCAACCTTTGAACGATGGTGTCTCCTCTGGAACAGCGTTCCTTCTGCCTTCACGCAAATAGACAAATTTCTTTGACCCGAACGTCTGGTGCTTCGCTCCAAGAGCCACGGCAACCCGATTGTAGTCGATGGCATCATTTTCGAAGGCTTCAAATGGCAATTATGTCTTGGTTGGAGGACATCATTATATCCTTTGGCGCGCGGCGCCAGCATTTGCTCTTGCCAGATGTCCAGATACGGGTATACGGCCAAGATCCTGTTCATTTGCTGGTCCTGACTTATGGAATGCACTTTCAACAGACCATTCGTTCGCTTCAATGTAAATAAATTTTTAACTGTCGCACAAGACTTAACCTTGTTTTCAGAGTACTTTGCGAAGCATGATTGCTCTTGTGTTGTGTACTTAACTTCTTAAAGCATGCTGTTTTTGTATAGTATTGGAAGCTGTAAGGTTATAGGTTTCCATTTATTTCAACAGGTTTTATTTATATCTTCAATTATAGCTCAATAGGCATTTATTTTCCAAATTGTCCACTTATTTCGTCGTTTATGGTAACTTTATTGCGTCCAATATGCCTGTCGTTCTTCCCCAACTGTTGGCAGTTGCCGCCTTACAAATGGTTTCGTAGTTGATCAAAATATTTAAATGCTTTTATAAATGAAAATTTGTTCATGTGTTCTTAAAGGAAAATATATGATCTGAATATTTGGAAAATTTGGTGTATGGATGGAAAGCTAAGGAACGTAGATTAGATTACATATAAATCAAATAAGTTGAAAATTGTCCACATTGGTGAGTATTTTGCCCTTTTAATTTTCGCCCAATAGATTACTCGAAAAGGATTCCGACAAATCCACATCGCAGGCAAATGGGTGACTCAAAGTGATGACCATCCCTACTTTACGTCGTTCGGACCATCTATCGCAGTGTTGCCACTTTCATATAACTGCTCTCGCGTGTTTTTATATCAAAATAATTAAAACACAACGAAATGACACAAAATATGTCATTCTGTAACTTATTTTCAAAATTTATTATTTTACTTTATTTAATCCATCAATATTTCAGTGCCGCAAGAACAATTCGAGTCACCGATGTTTGGTTATCACTTTGACGTCACGAGGAGAGCAAAAAAATTGGGCGCTTTTGCTCAATGAAGCCGTGGCGAACAATCCGCCCGTTTTATTCGTATGTCAAAAAAGCAAAAATTAAAAAATAGGATATCTATTATTATTCCTAGAGAAAGATATAAAGAAAAGGGTAAAAAGGGGGAGGAAATGGAATAGGGAGAAATGGGAAATATATCCAGAAACGATAAATAATGAAAAAAAATGAAAATAAAATATAAAGAGATAAAAAGGAAAAAAGAAATCTGCAAATAGAAAAAATAAAAGAAAAAAGGAAGACCATAAAAATAAAAATTAACATGGTTAATACCGTAAATAGCCTTAACAGCACGCGTTAAATGCTAAGAGGATGATACACGGGACGAAATTGCAAAGCTGATCTATGAAATTAATTGCACAAAGACGACGAAAACTGCTGTGCCCCATTTACACTTAACTATGGTCTATAGACGAATCGGACAGAATTATACGAATAACTGTGAACATTATGCGAAAAAAGTGACCCGTGTTTGTTGAAAATTTATTACGCCAGCAGCAAATTATTTTTTCGGGACGAATGAATACGAAACATAAATTAATTAATAAAAAATGTTTGAAAATAACTGGAAAAAAACCTAATCTTTATATGATTTTTTCATTGTTTTGTTAAATTATATTTTTCATGTGTATCGTACGGTATTTTAGGTGTCATAGTGGGTCGGTAATTTTGCGGACATGTAAATTATTTTCCAGCTTTGTATAACTTTAAGGCGCATAGGGTATTCCTTGTGGCAATGCGTCTTTCAAAATTTGTTTTATTATTATAAGCTAGGTTTACCGAAACAAAATAAATCTATGTGGTTACTTTTTCTCTTGGTCAAAGTTATGGGGGGCGTACCTGTTAGGCTACTGAGTCTTATAAGCCTTTCGTAGACCTTAGGTTTTAAAAGCTTAACGATGACTCAGAGCTTCAAAATATAATTTTTCGTGGAATTTGCTGTTAAAATTAAATTAGTCAACTAGAACTAAAGGTAGTTTTAAAAAAAAACAAAATAAAAGACACAAAGCGAAAGTTGTAGATGAATCGGCTTTTTCGTTTTTTGATGCCAGTAAACATTATGTTATAGTATTACTGCCCTCATGACTACTGTGTATAAGAACAAAATTTCGGATCCGTGAATTATTACAAGGTTGTATTTTCTTATAAGGTGGTCTTCGATGTGAGGCTTAGCTATTCATATGTGATTATTATATGGGCGAGCATTATTTCTATGCAAAAACAAAACACTGGAAGGATCTCGGAGTCAGCCCTTAAAGTGACCAGGGTTTTTTTGAAGGATACGAATTTCTCTCAAATTGCCACAGGATCATTGTAGACCACCTACCCACGACCGTTTCCGAAGGTGTAGTGACAAACAAGTACAAAGGGAACAAAACAAACTGCAAACCTTGTTTTGAACTGTGCTCTGACTATCGTTAATTGTCCCCATAGAACACCGTGGCTTTGGACTTTCTGTCGTGCACGACAGAAAGTACTAAATATTCATATTATTACATAAAGACGGCGTATTGGTTATTCACTTCAGGTGTGATCTAATAACTTGGAAAGCATTCCAAATATGCAAAAAAAGCGGGTTCGAAAAAAATTGGGGCGCTTCTTTCTGGACATCTCCTCATGTCTCTTTAGATTGGTGCACATGTTAGGTAGGATTGAACACTGAACTCCGCATGATAGAGTAAAACAACAGTAATAGCAATGCAAGGGGGCATGCAAGGGGTGGGGAATGGAGCCATCCCCTCCCACTTTGATCAAAATATTCCACACCATACCATAATTATGGTCAGAGCCTAGCCCTGTGACCTGGGGGTCTGGGGGGGCTAGGCTGTAAGAAAGAAGTTTTTTTTCGAATATTGAGGCGCACCTGCCTGGGGTTCAAACCCTTGTTTTTGGCCAACAATTTTTTGTTTCCCCTCTCTCCCTTTAAACATTTTGCAGTTCATTAATATGGCAGCAGTGGGGAAAAACAAAAAAAAAACCGGATTAAAACTTTTTAAAAATTTACGTACTACTACTACGCCGGGCTACTACTTCATGTTCCCTCTCTCCTTGATGACAATGTTCATGTTCTCCCTTAGCCCTGGTCCCTCCCACTTACACTTTTTTGTATTCCCATGCCCCTCTCATCTCAAATCCTCTCCCCCGTCCCATTCCTATTTCTGCATAAATAATGACCCCTCCCTAACTTCCCTAAGTGCAGGGGACTGAGGCCAAAGCCTGACTCACAAAGGCAGGAGTGGCTAATGGGAGTGGGTGCATAATGTGTGTGTGCCCCCCCCCCTCCTTCTGATAGCCTGGGCTATGCCTTTACTAGCTTTAGTCTACTAAAATAATTACTTGTAAAATGTTACTTTTATTAAAAAAAAAAAAAAAAACTTTCTACAAATTCCCGATATAACTTCAAACGAATTTATTAACACAAATTCGATACTCAAGACAGTCAAGAATTGAATGAGATAAGTACCGTATAACTTCCTGTCCAGTGTCCAGCTTCCCAGATCATAATTATACATGTGATATATATGAAGGTAAAAGGCAATCGAGCTTTACACACAAGCACTTGCCCCAAAGTTTGCCCCAAATCTCAATTCACTCTTAACACCTGCCAGTCCACAGTATCGTCACGCGAGTCATTTACGTTGTGCACACAACATGATCAATGACGCTTTTGCTTATAAACCTACCGTACAAAACAAATTGTACTGATACTAGTGCCATGTTATTTTACTTATCATGTACGTACCACTCCCGTGCTTTCGTGACTCGGGTTTCTGCTGTTTTAGCCTTAGGTTTAGCTCGGGCTTAGACTTCGCCTTGTCATTCGTGGACTTTTCTTTGAGTTCTTGTGAGGATGCACACCCCATATTGCTTTTTGGTCAACAGCTGATGTGCTTAAAAGTTGGAAAAGTCCAAGGCAAAGTATATTTGGAGAGGATTCAGTGGAGGCTTTCAGAACCCTGTGAACATCCGGCGTCTGATGGTTGCTAGGGAAAGCCCACCAGCGGTCCAGTGTCCAAAATGCCGGTACAACCTAAAATGGATACATGCTTTGGCTCTCTCAAACAACCTCTTCGGAACTTGATGGTCTATTTATTTTTTCAGTTGAATGTTTTTATTAAGAATTAATATTATATAGATAAAGATATGTGCCATGACTATAATTCAAACGTGGATTAGATTGCCTCAAGCTCCCATTAGTAGGAGTAAATAGTATATATTACCCCGTGTATATGACACACCCTCCTTTCTTTATAACCCCGTCCAGGAACATTTTTTTTTACTGGTGAAGATGAATTGCATGGCCATTGGAGTTGGCAATGCATTAATGATTTCATAAATGATGACGACCATATGTTGCCGATTCATCATTGGGATATAGACATGATCATCAAAATATTTTTTCCTGAACAAAAGTATGTTTGATGGATTTTTTTTATTGAAATGTTTATTTCCTCTTCACAACGTTCCATTTTTTTCTCTCTGTATTTTTTTTTGATTTCCCTGTAGGGTGGTAAAGAGAAACATACACATGGATACAAATACAGTCAAGGATTGAAGAAAAACAATCAACAACAAGCACACAAAACACAACACATCCCAGAATCGGGACAAGACGACAACATCAACAGGAACAGCCACTACAAAAATTGCTCGAACCATGACCTTTCGTCATAGAAGGAAAACTACAAAAGGGAGACATTAACATTTTAATACGCCCTTCAGATTAATTGTCCCATTTCTTAAGTGATTCCGTAACTTATTATTTTTTCAGCAATCTTAGATTCAATCTTGCATTTTAACTTTAACCAAATTTTTAAAACCTGGGAAACTGAGAGGGACATGCTGAAATTTGCACCCATGAATGTATAATTAAAAATAAAGGCAAATGTCATGTGGGCTTTTATCCCTAAGACCAAACATGATATCGAATTTAGAAAATTCAAACTTTTCACAGTTTTGTTATTGATAAAAGTACAAAGATTATTCCCAATGGAGACACATGTCTTCATTCACATAAATTGAGAATAGTTTCAGGAAGTTTATCACAAATAGAACACAGGATTTCCATTCTGGCATTTTTCGTGGAGGAAATAATCTAGTGAAATTAGCCCTATAGGAAGATTTTAAAATGAAGGATTTCAATTGGGATATAGCACATTTAAAGTTACTTTGGTGAATAAAACACCAATCGATCCTTTCATCAATTTGAAAACATCATTCCTTAGCTTCACTGGAATGAGATGGGAACTGATCTCTTAAATAGAATAGGCATACCTAGGGACTTTGCCAGTTCCAGAGAGAATAAACACGTTTCAAAAAAAATCAAAATATTTTCTTGGATGTTTTCTTTGAATTCTGAAACCAGTCCAAATGGCCAGCCATTTAAAAGAGAATTATAGGCCCTATTTTCTACGATCACATATGATATCAATTCAATGACGTAAATCTTAAAAAGTTTTAAAAAATATTATTCCCCTATCGGGGGCTTGGTTTCAACCATGTCAGGCCGGCGCAACCTGCCTAGGCTGCGTCAGGGGCAACGATCGCCGTACCACTTTTATTTTTGCAAAAAATTATGATCCTTTTAACCTGTTTCTTACAATCGAAATAGAGCCTAAAACATTTTAATCTCACTTAAAATATTCTAACCTTTAGAAAAAGCCTATTCAAATTAAAGCTGTATATGCCTATAGCCTATACAAATTGCAGTTCGCCATATTCAGAGAAAAATATTGGGGAGAACCCCAGTAATGAGCCCAGTGAGCCATAGTCGGGCTCCATAAATTAGACGACACGGACAAGAAAGCGGTGAAACTAATGTTGCGTAAAGAGTAACTGAATCGAGTGCCCTATTTCTTTACCGTTGAAATCCGGCGGGACTATAGAAAACCTCTACACCTGTACGTCACGTTTTGGAGACTAATTTAGTTCAGAAAAGCTGAAATCCGACTTTAGCCATAGTCCGACACTCGTCATAAACTATAATAAAAATTCTTAAAAAGAAGGGGAGGCCTAAGATCGCGTCCTATTTTGAGAATCAATCATAATCTGCTCCTGGTTGTTTATGTTATTGTAGAAATTCTCCCCAACCGCCGGAATACAGAATGCACCATCATCTAAGAATAATTATGTGATTGCGCTTAAAAAACGGTTAAGTGTACCATGGATAGTTACGTGTTATTCTGACTAAAACCCGTCAAAACAATACTTATCCTCTAATACTTAAAATGAAACATATCCCAAATCCCCATCCATTGCCCATCATGCCGATCGAGCCAAACATAATATCTAACATCTGAATACCTTTTGCATCCTGCCCCTTAAGGGGGGTGTCAGTTATCACCCATGGAAGTTACCAACAGCTGTTTGAAACATTCAAAAATAATAATCACACAATTTTACATGACTATGACAAGGACGAATCTCCTAATTTCCCCTCAATCGATAACATCAAAAATAACAATCGCAAATCATACATTTCAACATTAAGTATTATATAAGCCTATATAATAATCACTCTATTCATTTTAAGTTTACTGTCAAGCACGCGTAACTCATGGACATATTGCCTTACCAGTCTCCAAAACCACTTCAATCTTTCAATTCAGGAAAAAAAATACGACTTAACCACTTGAAGTCTATGTTGGAGGTCTAAAATAAACTGCAAAATTGAAATTAATGCAAGTACTTACCTTTTTATTGTTTTTGTTTGACAACAATCGAGCTTCCATTCAAAAGTTTGATCGAATGTAACTTATTTACATTTCTTAGATATTTCTGTTTTCTCATGCTGCCGATTAATTTTCCACTTTAAAAACTTATTAAAAGTAAACAAACCTTTGATCTCTAATTTCCACAATTTTTTTGTGAAATTCAAGCGCTTATTTTTTCTAATAGATAATAAAATAAAAATAGCATTTCTAAATAAATACTAAAACTTAAAATAGTGTATTTTCTAACTAAAATTGCCGTACGCCAAAGGAAATTTTTACGATCGTCATTGTTGTGCGCAGGGTTTCTCAAAAAGATTTATAAGAGAGATGGAATGAAAAAGCAAATTAAAACATACTATTGACTAATCATGAAGTATAATTACCCAGGGAGAATTATTGTCACTAGCCCCATGGTAACTTGATTTTAAGGGGGCCATTTGGGGTCAAGAAGGAAAAAAATATTATTTTTGCCAACGTGCGTCACACAAGTAGAAAAATTTAGACACACCAGCCACACGGAATGAAGCAATGGAGTCACACAAGTTCCCTCAGCACAGACGACCACAGACAGACAGATAAGTTAACGAGGGTATACTTGTGTGACCTTTTCTTTAGTAGTACCACATTACAAATCAAACACGCACGCACCCACCACGCACCACAAACTATACGACTTTCATAGCATCCACTATCATTGCGCGGTCCGGGGGGGGGGTACTCGACCCAAAATTTGGTACAGGTGTCTTCCACCGGTAAAAAAAAAATGACTCCATCGTTTAAGTGTACCAATGTACAAAAATATACCCATTAGTATAGTTGGTTCCGAAGTTTCGACCCATTTATATATTGGCTTTGAAATTTTTCCGCACCATTTCATAGTAACTTATAGCAAAAATCGGCCCATTTTCATAGTAACTTTTTTTTCCGAAAATCAGAAAAATCGACAATTTTCATTGTGATTGTTTTACCCGAAATCAGAAAAATCGACCATTTTCATAGTAAATTACGACCAAAAATTGAAACAAAATTGACCCATTTTTTAGTAGCAATGACCCAAAATGTGACCCATATCGCGCACATAGTACCTACCCTTACCCCCCCCCCCCGGTGCGCGGTTCTCGCTTGGCCTTTCGACCCTGGAAAAGACTTAAGCGCAACATATTCATTTAAGCGCCAAATATCGCTCCCTCTCACCAAAACCGTTGACAGAAATTCAATTTGCCACTCACATGCAGAAAGGCCCGACCGGTACCACTACCCCCCTCCCCCATACTGCACACTTTTTGCACACTTACTGTCTTCTGCCCACACTTTAGGCGCTCATATTTTTTTTGTTTTTTTGGATCCTCAAAAGTAGACAAATTATTCATATAGGTCTACAGAATCACGTCTGATAATAAACAACAGAAGGGAGCACAGCAAACGCGATGCCTGCATTTAGGAGGCCACCCCTTTCACTTGATGTCTCAGTACCCTCCCCCCCCCCCCCCCGCCCCCCCCCCCATGGAAGCCCAACCTTTAATACTGAATATGACGCTTGTGAAGTTACTTTTTTGTTTCAAATGGCATGGCCGTCTGAAAACGCCCTTGAAAACGATGACTTATTTATTTTGCCTATTAGGCTCTTATTTACTAGATCCCCCCTAGTTACCCTATTAATCCAATCGGTATCTTACTTTTCCTTTTCACCCTACCAACTTCTCCTCCCTCCTCACCCTTCCCCACCCTCCGATACTGTTTGACTGAGTTGGCGCGTCCAAACCTCCTAGACCTTTCGTTAGCGGCCATTTAACCATCGCCTTGGCACTCAGATGGCCCACGAATGTGCCATCTAGGCGTACGATCTTACTCCTTCTAGGGTCTCGAAAATTCATCCTCGCGTCCCTACACACCCTGTTCGCCGTGTATTTTCTCAGCGATTGTGACCAATGCCATACTACCCTCCCCACCTGCGATACCCCTATGTCTACTCCCAGTCCCCAAACCCCCTCACGCCCAGGACGCTTCTAGCCCCTCGTTAATATGGAACAGCCTTTACTCCCCAAGCAGTTACCCCCAGGTCTCTGCCCTCTAACGCCTTCTTCGCTTTCGTTCCCGATCTGACACCGTTCCCTGAAGCCCTACCCTCTCCCCACCGCCTGTCTCCGCTGCGATTTGTCCCTCTGTCTCCCACGCTTGTATCATTCAGCTCTCGATCTTACCCCAGAATCTCGCTCTCTCTCTCGCTTTTTCTATCGTCTTTTGTCCCTACTTCATCCCGTCTCGCTCTACCGCGTCTCATCCAACTAATTTGCTCTATTGCTCTTTTTCCTCACGTTCTATGCCCCCTCCCTCACATTCCACAGCTTCATTTATCCCCTCCCTACTTATCCCCCCATCCCCCCTCCTCCCTCTTCCCCCCATCCACCTCTTCCCCCTTATTTCAGTTTGACCCCCTTTCCCTGTCTTGCCTTGTCTTCATGGTCCATGCCCGTCTAGGTCTGATCTTCCCTCTACCTCCTCTATTCTTTTTCTATAAAAACTATTGTTGAACATGTAAAAAGGGAATTTGGGCAAAATGAGTTTGAAGCTTTTTTCGGCGGGAGCCGTTTATTCAATACTTGCCACACAAAGGTCAGCCCGAAATGGGACCTGTTAATGGATTGTGTTGAGAATTGTTTGTAAAAAGAACTTTGCCTGGACTGATTAAAGTGTACCTTATTAGGCTGTGATATTGCTTTGATATATAATTAAATGGTTAGACTTTATGTCCAAGAGGAGATGTAAGGCTATGGGTTTGGGTTTTTTATGATTGGTATAAAGAGAGAATGAAAAATAAAGCACTTGCACAATAATTTAGAGCATTACGATTGCATCTTAAATTTGAGGTCACATAAAAGACAACATTGTAGCAAACAAACTCTTTTCTCAGTTGGGTGATGGACTTATACAAATATGTGATACGTCTTGTGATATTATTATGCTGAACTGGGATCATCACTTGATAAGAGAGATTTAAGCACAGACATTTTAATCTACTTTTGTCAGAAAGAAATAATAGAATAATAAAATAATTTAATTTGTAGAGAGAAGGAGAGAGATCCTTTCTATATGGAGTTTTGTTGTGAACGCAAAAATTACGTGGAAGTCCATTCTATCTAGTTTGACCACTCCTGGATATTACACAAAAGAGCGTGCTGGTTGGGCGGGGTGGATGAACAAAACAAAAACTGTGATGAGCTATTTGCTGGCGTTTGTCGCCAGGGCCACCGTGAGAGAAATTGCGACCCGGTGGAACCTTGGAGTTACGGGCCCCACCCGGGTCCGAAGACAGGGTTTGTGGACCGGTTGTCCCACAATATGATTAACCTTATTCATGCAATTGTCGCAGCCCCAAAAAACTATAGAAGGACAGGCATATCAGGTTGATCGCATAATTTGGTTTGTTAAAAGTTCGGCCTAAGATCTGTGTCTCTATGGGCCCTTTATCGTCAAAACTTGGTATAGATAGGGACGATGGGGTTCCTACCTTCGGAGGCAGGGAGGCCCACGCACGGTGGCGATATTTTATTCCGTATAGTTAACTTGATAACTTGTGAATTACACTATAGATACTATGTGTCTATTTTCCTTTAACAAAATTCGAACAATTAATTTAGATGCAATGGCACATTTCAAAAATAGCGATCCTTCTAAATTTTCAAAATTGATATTTTGATGGTTATAAAGCTTTTATATAGATTAGCCATTACCTGACAAATGATTAAACTCAAGTCAGCGCGATGGGTAAACAGAACAGTTTTTATAAGTAATATCGCCGGCGACATTAATTCAGCAGGACGACTGCCCCGAAAATATTACAAAGATGAAAAACAGATTTGCTACCCTTATCCACCCGTCTCTATACCTGTGACAGTAACTTTACTAATGACATCTTGCGGGTTATATCGTTCCCATGTCAGGGGAGGATTTTGAAGAAAAGGTGTAGAGGAACAAAATAGCATGACTCTGGAGGCCAGACAGCATACCATAGTGAAAAACATGCTGTGGTACAAGTTTTGGCACGAAACCCAGAAGTCAAGAGATAAACTAACCCGTAAGTATTTTGAGCCATTTCACACTTTGGTTTGCAGGTTCTCTATACCTGATTGACGACTAGAAAATAAACTTTTAAGAGATTGAACCCTTTCATATACCAAATTTTTCAAGAATAAAGGGTTTGAATCATATACCAACTGCAAAAATAGTGTTTTAGAACGTGTGCAAATTAGTGTTTTAGGAACTAAACAATGTTCAATCGTCTCTAAACACTTGCCATCAAGTCTAACACGTATGTCACATCCCGAAACATGTATAGATTTTACACATGTTTAGATATAAGGTGTTTAGAAAAACATATTAAAATGTTGGAAACCGTGGTCAAAATAGTGGTTTAGAAAGTGTTTTTAATTTCTAAACACTGTTTTTGCAGTGCATGCAGGGCTGAAAGGATACCCTTCTCGGCCGCACATCCCCGTACCCCCTTTTTTCACTACTACACCCCCCCCCCCCCCGTACATCCTCTAACCAACCAAACTTTAGACCCTGGGATTTTTAAAGAAGAACCGCTGCCGCTAAATAAAATCACAAAAGATTAAATCCACAAATCATTTCTTGGAAAAAGGATGAAGACATGCCCTATTAAAGGTATAGCATGGGGGAAGAACCAGAGCAGTAATCTGCACGTACGCGGAGGCCATTGAAGCAAGCTCCTTCGGGTGAGGGAATTGTAAAATTCTATAATAATAAGCACTCATGGCTGACAAATTATTGTGCATGTATGGCTGAGTAACTCATTTCGCAGATGTGAGATCTGTTGACCCCACTTATGGCTCCTGGAGCATTAATATGACCCGTTCTCCCAGAGCGGGCTATTTTATTATATTGAGTGTTTCGGTATCGATTTATGCCCATAAATTAGATTGGCAAATCTGGCACACAATCCTCGTTTTGTCTGTGATAAGGATTATAATTCTTCTGGTGTATCCCGATCCCCCCTCATCGATTCAGTGGTCTGGAGTTTGAAACTCACGCCTGCTTCTTTTAAAATATAATAGTTTCATTATTTTTTCAATTATCAGGGAAACGTCCAAAACAAAGATCAAAAACTCAATAGCTTCCCTTTGAGGTTAATGAGAGAGACCTGCACCTGGTTGGTGGTCAAAAAACTACCGCTTGCAATAGATTACTAATAATAATTTCAATTTTTTCCATTCAGATTTCAGATTTCAGTTGATTTTAAAAAAAACATCAAAACATCTTTCATATGATACAATACAAAGCATAGATAATACAATAATCAGTCTTTTAGAACAGAAAATAACATTCTGACATTATTATAGTTTATATATACATTATCCTGTCAGATAATCGACACAGAAATTGTAATCAAATCACAATTCACGATCAATGATAATAAAAGAAAATCAAGTGGAAACATGCAACAAAAAAAAAAAAAAAAAAAAAAAAAAAAAAAACCAAAAAAAAAGACACAAAAAAAAAAAAAAAAAAATAGCATCACTCGGAGGCAGACATAGTTGCAAAAACATGATTTGGTACAAGTTTTGGCACGAAACTCCAGAAGTCAAGAGATAACTAACGTTAAATGTATTTTGAGCCATTTTTCACACTTGTGGTTTGCATGCAGTCTCGATACCTGATTGACGACTAGAAAAATAAACTTTTAAAGAGAAATTGACCTTTCATATACCAATTTGCAAGAAATAAAGGTTGATCAATATACACACTGCAAAAACTAGTGTTTAGAAACGTGGTGCAAATGTGTTTAGGAAACTAAACATGTCAAATCTCTCTTAAACACTTGCCATCAAAGTCTAAACACGTAATGTCAAATCCCTAAAATGTTAGTTTTAAACCTGTTTAGATATAAGGTGTTAGAAAAACAGATATATTTAAAAATGTTAAAAAGTGGTTCAAAATAGTGTTTAGAAAAGTGTTTAATTTCTAAACACTGTTTTGCAGTCAGTGCATGCAGAGGCTGAAACCATGATACCCTTCTCGGCCGCACATCCCCGTACCCCCTTTTCAACAATTACCCCCCCCCCCCGTACATCCTCTACACAACAAACTGAGTACCCGGGGATTTTTTAAAGAAGAAACATGACGTAAAGCAACATTACACAAAATATAAAAATCCAACAAATCATTCTTGAAAAGGGGATGAAGAATGCCTACGGGTTGCATTGGGGGAAGAACCAGAGCAGTAATCTGCACGTACGCAGGAGGCATGAAGCAAGCTTACTTCGGGTGAGGGATGTAAAATTTTAAATATAAGCACTCATGCTGACAAATTATTGTGGCTTATGGCTGGTACTTCACTTTGCAGATGTGAGATTTTGACCCCAACTTATGCTCCTGGAGCATTAGATATGACAACCGTTCCAGAGCGGAGCTATTTTATATATTTGCCGTGTTGATCGGTATCGATTTATTCCAATTAGATTGCACAAAATCTGGCACACCAATCCTCGTTGGTCTTGTGATAATGATTATATCTCTGGTGTATCCGACCTCATGATTCAGTGGTCTGGAGTTTGAAACTCACTCCTGCTTCTTTTAAAATATATAAAGTTTCATATTTTTTCCGATTAGAGGAAAGTCCAAAAAAAGATCAGAAAACTAATCAGTTGCCCTTTGAGGTTAATGAGGGAGGAGACCTGCTCCTGGTTGGTGGTCAAAAAAACTCCCGCGTGCATAGATTTAATAATTAAATTTCAATTTCAATCAGTTAGATTAAAAATAATTAAAGATCGAATATATAATAAATCATACCACATTAATGATATCTGGTAATAAACCAGTAAAAAGCACAAAAAATGAGACATGATCATAGTATTAATATTTTCGGTCCCAGAGAAGAAAGAAATTAATGTGCAGTGAAATTGTAGTAGATATGAATTGTATTTTGTCTTTTTGCTAATTGGTTGTTTGTTGTCTAGTTGCAGCGTAGGAGGACGTGGCAACAATCTCACTCTATAGTTGATTTTCCTGGTTGCCATGGTGAGGCACTATATTTATGGTAACGTCAGTAAAAACGTAGACAACTACGATTTTGTATAAGACATAAATCACATTGATGTAAGTGAAACATTCAATGCCGTCACGCTTTAATTTCAAAAGGATATTATCTGAAATTTAGTTTTAATCTTAGGGGGATTGGCCAAATTCTCCGAAAATCGGCAGGCGGTGGCCCCTGAAACTTTAGTTGGGGATCTTCATAATAAAGGTCAAAGAAATGGGCAATGAGTAATTTTTGAAGTAAATAAAACCTATTTCCCACGCCCCAATATCTATTGGCTTGGCACAGAAACGTGTGATTTTTAACCAATATTTTCCACCATCTTAATATAAGGTGATTATTCAACCTTGATAATGATGAGCATGATAATGAGGAACCTTTCAAGCTATGTTTTACCGGTTAATAGCTGTTACAACTATTTCTTTTAAGAAAAAAAACATGAAGTATGCCCTCTGGTTTGCCATAATGTTTCGAGCTAAAATTATAATGCGTGGCACGATTTCTAGAGAAAGCGCGCAGTTCGATCTGAATAATTTTGGTACGCATGTACAAAAAACCACCACACTTTGATCCGATAGCGCGCAGCTGCCCACCCATTTCTGCTCATGCTGATGATCATCTGGATCTTGCTCATGATGATGATGCTCAGGTTCATCATATCATGATAATGCTCATGATCATGATAATGCTCAGGAACTCATCATATATCATGATCATGCTCCTGATGTGATGCTCAGGCTCATCATCATCATTAGCATCATCATCAACATGCTCGGTCAGCACCATTATGCAACATGATGATGTTCAGGCCTCATTCATCATCATGAGCAATGATGATGAGGCATCAGGCTCATGTAATGATGCTCAGGCCTCATGAGATGCCCATGCTCATCATGCTATATACTGCTCAGGCAATCATGTCATGATGATAATGCTCAGGCCTCTCATGATCATGATGATGATGTCTCAGGCCATCATCATGATCTGCTTGATCTCAGCTATCATGCTATGATGATGCTGCAGCCCAGGCTAGCATATGACGCTCAGGCTAATGATGATGCTCAGGCTCATCGCATCCTTTAAGCTCAGGCTCAATCGTCATCCTCATCATGATGCTCAAAACTCATCACCATATTGCTCAGGCTCATGATGATGATGATGATGAGCAGGATATGATGATGATGATGATGCTCAGGCTCACCATCATCATGCTGCCAGGTCATGATTATCTTGCTCATGATGATGCTCAGGCTCCTCAAAGCTTGATGATGATGCGTTCAGGCTCATGCTCATGAGTTGCTGCTCAAGCCTCATGATGATGGTCTAGGCTATCATGATGCCGATGCTGCTCAGCTCCATGCTCATGACGATGCTGTGCTCAGGCCTCATCATTCTGATGATGAATCTAACTCGGTTCATTATGCACATGATGACGCTGCTGCTCATGCTCATCATGACGATGGTGATGATGCCCAGGCTCATCATGCTCATGGTGCTGTGCTGCTCAGGTTATGGTGGTGATGATGATGAGATGTTCAGCTCATGTCATGATGATGATGCTCAGGCCTCATCATATCAGCTCATCATTCTCATGATAATGCTCAGGATCATGTTCATGTGTGATGCTGAGGGCTCATTATCATAATCAGCATCATGCTCAGGCTCCTCATAACCATGATGATCAGGATCAGGCTCATCACCATAATAATGCTTCTCAGGCTCACGTTTATGATGATGATGATGCGCGGGTTATCATGATGATGACGCTCAGGCTCATCATGCTCTGATGATCTGCTTGCTCAGGCTCATCATCCTGATGACGATGCTGCTTCAGGCTCATGTTGCTGCGGTTTCAGGATCATGATGATGCTCAGGTCATGATGATGATGATGCCGCTCAGGCTCATCATGCTAATTGATTGGCGGTGCTCGGCTCATGATGATGTACTCCTTCATGCTCATGATGCTGATCAGGCTCATCATGATGTTGATGCTCAGGCTCATCAGGATCATGATGATGCTAATGCTCAGGCACCCTCATCATCATCATGGCCCAGGACTTGTTTATGATTGATGCTGCTGTCAGGCTCAAATATCATGATGATGCCTCAGGCTGTGATGCTGCTGCTAAGGCTCATGATGATGATGTGCTCGGTCATGCTTCAGGATGGATGCCCTCATCGGCATCACCTGATCACGATGCCGGCTCATAATTAGCATGGTATGAGGGGCCTTACCATGACCATCATGAACATGATAAGCCTGAGTATGATCATCTGATGTTGATGAGCCTGTGCATGATCATCATGAACATGATGAGGCCTTGGCATGATGATCATGATAATGGCCGAGCATGATAAATTCAGCAGAGCCTGAGCATGTCTCGTGAGCATGATGAACCTGAGTATGATCATTATGAGCATGGCCTGAGCATGATGTCATCCCATGAGCATGATGAGCTGGAAGCATGATCATCATGGCCATGATGAGCCTGAGCCTGATCATGATAATGGACCATGAGCATGATCATCACGGTGATGAGCCTGTGCATGATCATCATGAGCATGAGTCAGAGCATGATCATCATGCGCATGATAAACCTGAGCATGGTCATCATGAGATGATGAGGATGATGAGCTGGGCATGATCCTCATGAGGCATCGAATCAGCCTGAGCCCATGAGGATGATGAGTATGATCCATCATGTTGATGATCCTGAACATGATCACCATGATGATGCACCTGAACATGATTAGCCTGAGCATGATGAGCCTGAGCCATATGATGATGAGTATATCATTCATGAAGCATTAGCATGAGAAAACCTTGATCATCAGAGCTGAGCCGGAGCTTTAATCATCATGACCATGATAATAGCCTGAGGCCAAATCATGAGCATAAGCCTGAGCAATGATAATCATGTGATGAGCCTTATCTGATATAAGAACATGAGCCCGAGCATGCTATCACGAGGATGAGAAACTTGAGCATGATCATCTGATGATGAGCCTGAGCCTTAAGATGATGAGCACGACACATGAGCATAATTAGCCTGAGCATTATGAGCCTGAGAATGATCATGAAGGCATGAGCATGATCATATGATGTTGATGAGCCTGAACATGAAGCACATGATGAGATGATGAGATGAGCATGATCATCGGAGCATGATGACCTGAGCCATGAGCATGATTATCATGACCTGTGAGCTGAGATGATGATGAGCATGATCAAGTTCAAGTTCAAGTTCAATTTATTCAGCAAATGTAACAAAAATACAAGATGAAATAAGTTTTGAGTCAATCTAGATAATAAATATTAATATGAGCGAATAGGGCAGAAAATTGCACTAAAACATCCCCGCACCCGCCACGCACCACGAACTATAAATTTCTCAATAGAAAAGTGCACGTGATACTGGGGGTAGAGGAGGGTAGTATGCAACCATGCCCGAGCAAAGGGAAAATGTACAGCATGATTAAAGAAACTTAATTTTGAGGGCGATGCACATAAAATATAATACAGATGTACATTTGTGATATATAAGTAGTTTTGATTAATCAAAAACATAAAAGACACCGCAACAGAGGAAAAGTGGAAGAAACGAAAAGAAGAGGATAAGAATGAGCCTGAGCTTATCATCATGAGCATTGAGCCTGAGCTTATATCATAACCATGAATAGTCTGAGCATAATCATCAGGAGGATAAGCCTGAGCAATGAGCATCTGATGTTGATGAACCTTAGACTGATCTAATGAACATGAGCATGAGCATGATGAGCACTTATGAGCCTGATCAGATGAGCCTGATCATGAGCATGATCATCCTGAGCATGATAACCTAAGCATAATTCATGAGCATGACTGAGCATAATGATGATGAGGCTGAGCATGATCATCATGACACGATACCTGAGCATGATCATGAGCATGGTGAACCTGAGCATGATCCTCATGATGAGCCTGATGATGATGCTCAGGCTCATGATAATGATGCTCAGGCTCAGGCTCATGATGATGCCCAGGCTCATCATGCTCATGATAATGCTCAGGCTCATCATGCTCATGATGATAATGCTCAGGCTCATCATGCTCATGATGATGCTGCTGCTCAGACCCATCATCATGATGCTGCTGCTGCTCAGGCTCATCATGCTCATGATGATGCTGTTGCCCAGGCTCATCATATGACGCTCAGGCTCATGATGATGCTCAGGCTCATCGCCATCATTATAAGCTCAGGCTCATCGTCATCATCATCATGATGCTCAAACTCATCCCATATGCTCAGGCTCATGATGATGATGATGATGCTCAGGCTCATGATGATGATGATGATGCTCAGGCTCACCATCATCATGCTGCCCAGGCTCATGATTATCTTGCTCATGATGATGCTCAGGCTCATCAAGCTCATGATGATGATGCTCAGGCTCATGCTCATGATGTTGCTGCTCAAGCTCATGATGATGATGATGTTCCTCAGGCTCATCATGATGACGATGCTGCTCAGGCTCATGCTCATGACGATGCTGCTGCTCAGGCTCATCATTATGATGATGAATCTACTCAGCTTCATCATGCTCATGATGATACTGCTGCTCAGGCTCATCATCATGATAATGCTACTCAGGTTCATTATGCACATGATGACGCTGCTGCTCCTGCTCATCATGACGATGGTGATGATGCCCAGGCTCATCATGCTCATGGTGCTGCTGCTGCTCAGGCTCATGGTGGTGATGATGATGATGATGTTCAGGCTCATGTTCATGATGATTATGCTCATGCTCATCATCATCATGCTCATCATTCTCATGATAATGCTCAGGATCATGTTCATGATGATGATGCTGAGGCTCATTATCATCATCATCATCATGCTCAGGCTCCTCATAATCATGATGATCATGCTCAGGCTCATCACCATAATAATGCTTCTCAGGCTCACGTTTATGATGATGATGATGCTCAGGGTTATCATGATGATGACGCTCAGGCTCATCATGCTCATGATGATCTGCTGCTCAGGCTCATCATCATGATGACGATGCTGCTCAGGCTCATGCCCATGATGCTGCTGTTCAGGCTCATGATGATGCTCAGGTTCATGATGATGATGATGCCGCTCAGGCTCATCATGCTAATGATTGTGCTGCTGCTCAGGCTCATGATGATGATACTCCTCATGCTCATGATGCTGCTCAGGCTCATCATGATGTTGATGCTCAGGCTCATCATGCTCATGATGATGCTACTGCTCAGGCTCATCATCATCATGCCCAGGCTCTTGTTTATGATGATGCTGCTGCTCAGGCTCAATATCATGATGATGCTCAGGCTCGTGATGCTGCTGCTCAGGCTCATGATGATGATGATGCTCAGGCTCATGCTCATGATGGTGCGCCTCCTCAGGCTCATCATGATCAAGATGCCGTTGCTCATAATTAGCATGAGTATGAGCCTTACCATGACCATCATGAACATGATAAGCCTGAGTATGATCATCATGATGTTGATGAGCATGATCATCATGAACATGATGAGCCTGAGCATGATGATCATGATAATGAGCCTGAGCATGATCATCATGAGCATGAGCCTGAGCATGATCATCTTGAGCATGAGCCTGAGCATGATCATCTTGAGCATGATGAACCTGAGTATGATCATCATGAGCCTGAGCATGATCATCATGAGCATGATGAGCTTGAGCATGATCATCATGAGCATGATGAGCCTGATCATGATAATGATCACTGGACCTGAGCATGAATCAGCACGGTGATGAGCCTGTGCATGATCATCATAATGGGCCTGAGCATGATCATGAATCATATGACATTATAACCTGAGGCGCATGGTCTCATAGAGCATGATGATGAGATGAAGCCTGAGCATGATCTCATGAGCTGATCAGCCTGATCATGAATCATCATGATGAGCCTGGAGCATGATTATAATGATGAAAAAAACATCCTGAGCATGATCATGATGATGATGATGAGCCTGAGCATGATAATCATGACCATGATTAGCCTGAGCAAGATCATCATTATGAGCCTGAGCATGATCATCATGAGCATAATGAGCCTGAGCATGATCATCATGAGCATGATAAACCTGAGCATAATTATCATGAGCATGACCTGAGCATAATGATGATGAGCCTGAGCATGATCATCATGAGCATGATCCTGAGCATGATCATCATGAGCATGGTGAACCTGAGCATGATCATCAAGAGCCTGAGCATGATGAGCTTGATCATCATGAGTATGAGTCTGAGCTTGTTCATCATGACCATGATTAGCCTGAGCATAATCAAGAGCATAAGCCTGAGCATGATCATCATGTGGATTAGCCTGAGCATGATCATGAGCATGGTGAACCTGAGCATGATCATCATGATGATAATGGGCCTGAGCGTGATCATCATGAGCATGAACATGAGTTTTGATCATCATGAGCATGAGCCTGAGCTTGATCATGACCATGATTAGCTTGAACACGATCACAAGCATTATGAGCCTGATCATGATCATGATGATGAGCCTGAGCATGATCATCATGATGTTGATGATCCTGAACATGATCACCATGATGATGAACCTGAGCATGATTATCATGAGCATGATGAGCCTGAGCATGATGATGATGAGTATGATCATCATGAGCATGAGCCTGAGCTTGATCATCATGAGCATGAGCCTGAGCTTAATCATCATGACCATGAATAGCCTGAGCATAATCATGAGCATAAGCCTGAGCAATGATCATCATGTTGATGAGCCTTAGCATGATCATAATGAACATGAGCCTGAGCATGCTCATCACGATGATGATGAACCTGAGCATGATCATCATGATGATGAGCCTGAGCTTAATGATGATGAGCACGATCATCATGAGCATAATTAGCCTGAGCATTATGAGCCTGATCATGATCATGAGCCTGAGCATGATCATCATGATGTTGATGATCCTGAACATGATCACCATGATGATGATGATGACCTGAGCATGATCATCATGAGCATGATGAACCTGAGCATGATTATCATGAGCATGATGAGCCTGAGCATGATGATGAGCATGATCAAGTTCAAGTTCAAGTTCAATTTATTCAGCAAATGTACACAAAAATACAAGATGAAACATATATAAAATATGCTAGGACTACCGATAGACAACCCCGGAGGGCTTATTTACGTCGGTAGCCCTTGTTAACTAAGTTACGTATAAAAGTATGATCAATCATATATAATAAATATTAATATGCATCGAATAGGGCAGAAATTGCACTACATCCCCCGCACCCGCCACGCACCACGAACTATAATTTATCAATAGAAAAGTGCACGTGATATGGGGCGGTAGCGGAGGGTATAATGCAACCATGCCCGAGCCAGAAAATGTACAACATGATAAAAGAAACTAATTTTGAGGGCGATGCACATAAAATATAATACAGATGTACATTTGTGATATATAAGTAGTTTTGATTAATCAAAAACATAAAAGACACCGCAACAGAGGAAAAGTGGAAGAAACGAAAAGAAGAGGATAAGAATGAGCCTGAGCTTATCATCATGAGCATTGAGCCTGAGCTTATATCATAACCATGAATAGTCTGAGCATAATCATCAGGAGGATAAGCCTGAGCAATGAGCATCTGATGTTGATGAACCTTAGACTGATCTAATGAACATGAGCATGAGCATGATGAGCACTTATGAGCCTGATCATGATCATGAAGCCTGAGCATGATCATCATGCATGTTGATGATCCGGAACATGATCACCAATGATGATGATGATGACCTGAGCATGATCTCATGAGCATTGATGAACCTTCGCATGATTATCTGAACATAATGAGCCTGAAGCATGATGATGAGCATGAATCAAGTTCAAGTTCAAGTTCAATTTATTTCAGCAACTGTACACAAAAATACAAGTGAAAACATACTATAAAATATGGCTAGGAAGGCCTCCGATAGAACAACCCCGGAGGGGCTTATTTACGTTCCGTTCGGTAGCCCTTGTTAACTAAGATACGTAGCAAAGTATGATCAATCCTATATAAATAAATATTAATATGCATCGAATAGGGCGAATTGCCCTACACCCCCCACCCCCGCCACGCAACCACGAACGCTATTTATAATATAAAGTGCACGCGATATGGGGCGGTAGCGGAGGTATAATGCAACCATGCCCCGATCAAGAAAATGTACAACATGATAAAAGAAACTTAATTTTGAGGGCGATGCACATAAAATATAATACAGATGATACAGATGGGAGATTAGGTAGTTTGATTAATCAAAAACATAAAAGACAACAGCAACAAGAAGAAAGTGGAAGAAACGAAAAGAAGAGATAGAATGAGGTGAGCTCATCATCATGAGCCTGAGCCGAGCTTAATCTCATAACCATGATAGTCTGAGCATAATCAGCAGTAGCATCATCCTGACATGATCATCATGAATTTTGATGAACCTTAGCACTGAAGCATGATCATAATGAACATGAGCCCTTAGCAGGATAGCATTAATGAGCCTGATCATTATGAGCCTGATCCCTGAGCAATGATCATCCATTACATGATAAACCTAAGCATAATATTCATGACATGACCTGAAAGCATAATGATGAATTAGCCCTGAGCATGATCATCATGAGCACGATCCTGAGCATGATCATCATGATCGGATCCTGAGCATGATCATCATGAGCATGGTGAACCTGAGCATGATCCTCATGATGAGCCTGAGCCATTGAGGAGCTGATTATCATGAGCATAAGCAAGAGGCATAAGCTAGATGATCATCATGTGGATCTTCTTCTTCTGAGTATGAAGGCAGCAGTAAATTTGTTTTAAACGTTGGAGCCAACTCCCTGTGATTGGTTGGGTTGAGATATCTGTATCCACCAGCGGACGAAAGGTAGAGCACTCATGAGAAGGTGATCCGCAGTCTGTGAGGGAGAACAACATTGACAGGCTGGCGACGGCCGAGCCCCCATTTTTTTCGGCGTTGCAATATTGCTATTGAAGCGACGACTCCTGTGCGATCCGGTTTAAGGTGACCCATTTCCTTTGCTTGGGAGATTGCTGGACCAGGGTGGTAGATAGAAAAATTCTGTCTAGGTGTGTAATAGAAAGTTGATCTGGTCTTGAATGTCGAGCCAGGCAGTGATCCATGTCTGTAAGATGTTGAATGAGGGAACTGGAGAGTTTAGGCAGCGTGTCGGCAAGAAAGGTCGGCGAGAGCGCAGTCTCTGTTACCGAGTTGGTGTGATTCTTGACAGTGTTATGCAGCAGGTCTTGTGTCAGCAGGGCCTTATTCACTAGTTTTGCGAGGGGTGGCTCCCTCCGAAGTGCTGGAGGTGCAATGCCTGAAAGCACTGGATAGAATGGTGGATTAGCCTGGCGATGATCATCACGAGCATGGTGAAACCTGAAGGCATGATAATCATGATGATAATGGGCCTGATCGATGATAATCATGAGATGAAAATGGTTTGATCATTGAGCATGAGCCTGAGCTGATCATGCCCATGATTAGCTTTGAAACGATCATGAGCATTATGAGCCTGATCATGATCATGATGAAGACGAAAGAGCCTGAGCATAGCATCATGATGTTGTGATCCTGAAACGTGATCCATGATGATGAGCCTAAGCAGTGATCATCATGAGCAGATGAGCCTGAGCATGATCATTTCCATGAGCTGATGAACCGGAGCATGATTATCAGAGCATGATGAGAGCTGAGCTGTCATCCTTAGCGATGATCAGGCCTGATCATGATCATCATGAGCTCAGGAGCGTTGATGAGCCTGAGCATGATATCAATGAGCATGATAAAACCTGAGCCAGGATCATCTGACAGCATGAGCGTGATGAGCCTGAGCATGATCATCATGAGCTGAGAAACATGAGCATGATCCTCATGAAGCATGATGATGATGAGCTCCTGAGCATGATCATCATGAGCATGATCAGCCTGATCATGATCATCTGCTAAATCAGAGCGTGATGAGCCTGAGCATCATGATAAGCCAGAGCAGGATAGAAACCTGAGGATAACATCATGAGTATGAGCCTGAGCATAATGATGATGAACCTCAGCATGATCATGATTATGAGTTGAGCATGACATCATGAGCTATGATGAGACATGAGCCTGATCAAAATAATGGGGCTGAGCATGATCATCACGGTGATGAGCCTGTGCATGATCATCATGAGCAGGATCATGAGCATGATAAAACCTGAGCATGTCATCATGAACATGATGGATGATGAGCCTGGATGTCAAAATTGTTTTCAGGAGAGATCAGCCTATAATGAATCATCATGTCATCATTTTGAGCGTGATGCGGCCTGAGCAATGAGCGGTATGATCATCATGGCATATAAACATGGCATAACAGAGTATGAGCCCTGAGAATAATGATGATGAAGCCTCAGCATGATCAGATTATGAGTCGAGCATGATATCATGGAGCATGATGAGCCTGAGCCTGATCATCATAAGGCCCTGAGAATGTATCACGATGAGCATGTTCATGATCATCATAATGGGCCTGAGATGATCATCACGATGATGAGCCTGTGCATGATCATTCATGAGCAATGGAATGATCATCATGAGCATAGCCTGAGCATGATCATCAGGAGCATGATGATGATGAGCTGAGAATGCTCATCATGAGCATGATCAGCATGATCATGGTCATCATGATCATCATGAAGCGTGATGAAGCCTGAGCATGATCTAATCAGAGCATGTTAACACCTGAGCATAATCAATCATGAGGTATGAGCTCGGGAGCATAAATGATGATGAGGAGCCTCCGAAGGATCATGATTATGAGTATGAGCATGATCATCATGAGCATGAGTCTGAGGTGAGCCTGATCATCATAAATGGGCTCTGAAGCATGATCATCACGATGATGAGCCTGTCATGATCATCATGAGCATGATAAACCTTGAGCATGTCATCATGGGAACTGGAGAGTCTAGCAACGTGTCGGCAGAAAGGTCGGCTGAGAGCGCAGTCTCTGTCTGTCTACCGAGTTGGTGTGATTCTTTGACAGTGTTATGAGCAGGTGCTTGGTGTCCAGCAGGGCCTTATTCACTAGTGTGTGCGTGTGGTGTTCTCCCCGAAGTTCTGCAGTGCAATGCTGGAAAGCACTGGTAGAATGTGGATTAGCTGAGCCATGATCATCACGAGCATGGTGAACCTGCGCATGATCCTCATGATGATAATGGCCTTAGCGTGATCATCATAAGGCATGAATGAACATGAGTATTGAATCATCATGAGCATGAGCCTGAGCTGATCATGACCATGAATAGCTTGAAAAACGATCTGAAGCATTAGGCGACCTGATCATGATCATGATGAAGAGCCTGAGCATGATCATCATGATGTGATGATCCTGAACATGATCACCATGATGATGAGTTCTGTGCATTGATCATCATGATCATGAGCATGTAAAACATGAGGGGGGGGGCATAATGATGATGAGCCCTGAGCATATCCTCATGAGCATGATCAGCCTGATCATGATCATCATTGATCATAATGAGCGTGATGAGATGAGCATGAGTCATCGTGGAGATGGAGAAACCTGAGCATAATCATGATTATGAGCCTGAGCATAAGGATGATGAGGAAGCCTCAGATGATCATGATTATGAGTCGAGGCATGATATCATGGACCATGATGAGCCTGATCATGATAATGGCCATGAGCATGATCATCACGGTGATGAGCCTGTGCATGATCATCATATCATGAGATTGATTAACTGAAGCCATGATGATGATGAGCCTGAGCATGATCATCAGGAGCATGATCAGCCTTGATCATGATCATCAGTGATCATCATGAGCCGTGATGAGATGAGCATGATCATCATGAGCATGATAAACCTGAGGCTAATCATCTGAGTATGAGCCGTGAGCAAATGATGATGATGATGCCTCCGCATGATCATGATTATGAGTATGAGCATGACCATTATGAGCATGATGAGCCTGAGCTGATCATCATTATGGGCCCGCTGAGCATGATTCAGTAGTCACGATGTGAGCCTGCTGTGCTGTCATCATGAGAATGATAAACTGAGTCAATGAGCATCATGAGCATGATAAACCTTGGATAGTATAATGAGAATGATGATGAGCTGAGCATGATCATCATGAGTATGAGTCAGGCCTGATCATGATCATCATGATCATCATGAGCGTGATGAGCCCTGAGCATGATCATAATGAGCATGATAACCTGCGCATGATCATAATGAGCATGATTGAGATGAGAATGAGGCTGATCATCATGAGCTGATCAGCATTGATCATGAATCATCATGATATATGAGAGTGATGAGCCTGGCATGTTATCATGAGCATGATTAAATAAGAGCATGATCAGTCATGAGATGATTATCATGATGAACAGCCTGAGCATGATCATCATGAGCATGAGTCTGAGCATGATCATGATTCATATGGATCATCATGAGCGTGATGAGCTTGAGCAGGATAACATGAAGCATGATAAACATGAGGCATAATCATGAGTATGAGCCTGAGCATAATGATGATGAGGAAGCTCTCAGCATGATCATGATTATGAGTTGAGCATGATCTCATGAGCCTGAGCCTGATCAGATAATGGCCTGGCATGATCATCACGGTTGATGAGCCTGGGCATGATCATCATGGCATGGAGCATGATCATGAGCATGATAAACCTGAGCATGATCACATGAGCGATGATCAGCCTGATCTTGATCATCATGGAGCGTGATGAGCAGAAGCATGATAATCATGAGCACGATTAAAACCTGAGATCATCATTCATGAGTATGAGCCTGAGCATAATGATGATTGATATGAGCCTCAGCCATGATCATTGATTATAGTCTGAGCATTGATCATCATGAGCATGATGAGCCTGAGCCTGATCATCATAATGGGCCTGAGCATGATCATGCACGATTGATGAGCCTGTGCATGATTCATAATGAGCATGAAACCTGCGCGCACGATCTCATCATGGCATGATGATGATGTTGAGCATGAGCATGATCATCATGATCATCATGAGCGTGATGGAGCCACTGAGCATGATTCATCATGAGCATGATTAAACTGCCTAATCATCATGAGTATGCGCCTGAGCATCTGATGATGATGAGCTCTCAGGCATGATCAGGATTATGAGTCTGAGCAGATCATCATGAGCATGATGAGCCTGAGCCTGATCATGATATGGGCATGAGGATGATCATCACGGTGATGAGCCTGTGCAATATCATCATGGCATGGATCATGAGCCTGATAATAAACCACGACAATCATCATGAGCATTATAGCCTGAAGCTGATTGTCTTGAGCATGATCATTGATCATGAGAGCCTATGATGATCGTGATGATGATGAGCTTGAGCATGACTACATTGAGCATGATGAGCCTGAGAATTTCATAATGAGCATGATGAGCCTGAGCATGATCACCATAGGCATGAGAACATGAGCATGATTATCAGTGATGATGAGATTGAGCCAGATTATGAGCATGATGAGCCTGAGCCTGCATCCTTGATGATGCGCCTGAAACATGGATAATAATGAGCATGAGTGAGCCGGAGCATGATCACAGGGAGTCGATCATATCATCATGAGCACTATAAGCATGAGTATGATTGAGCGTGATCAGAGCATGATCATCATGATGTTGATGAGCCTTCGCATGATCATCTTGAGCATGAGTTTGCATTGATCAGCATGAGCGTGATGAGCCGAGCTGATTCATGAGACATAAACCTGAGTATAATAATTCATGAGCATGAGCTAATATGATGATGGCCTGAGCATGATGATCATGAGGCATGAGCCTAATCATGATCATCAAAATGATGATCAGAGCTAAAGAACCTGAGCATGATCATGTTTGTGAGCCAGAGAATGATCATGATGATGAGGCTGAGCATGACCACCATGATGAGCCCGAGCATGAGGCATATAATCTGAACATGAGTAGCCTGAGTATGAGCATGATGCGCATGAGCGTGAGCCACGATTATCATGGCGTGAGCAAGATTATCAGCATGAGCCTGATTCCTTATGATGAGCCGGTCATTATATGAATATGATCATGATGATATGATGAGCCTGAGCATTATCATGAGCATAAAGAGTATGAGCATGATCATTCATGAAGCATCATGAGCCTTGAGCATAAACATCATGGATGGTGATAGCCGAGCAAGTGCCCATGATCATTATAATGAGTCTGATCCTAATCATCCATGAGTATTATAAGCCTGAGCACGATTGTTCTGGAGCATGATCATGATCATGATGAACCGGAGCATGATCAGGAACATGAGCCTGAGCAATGATCATAATGATGTTCATTGAGCCTGCACATGGAATTCCTGCGTATGAGCATAATAATGAGGCATGATAAGCCTGAACATGAGTGTCATGAGCAGGATCATGATGTATTATGAACGAGCAGGACATCAGAGCATGAGCTGAGCATGATCATATTAAGCATGATCCTGGCATGATCATGATACGATTTGAGCCTGGAGCATGATCTGAGTATGATGAGCCTGGCATAATCATCATGAGCATGAAGAGAGTGGACCTAGTCATGAGCATGATGAGCCTGAAGCATGATCATCATGATGTTGATGAGCCTGAGCATGATCATCATGATGATGAGGCTGAGCATAACCATCATGATGATAAGCCAGAGCGTGATGATGGGCATGATCATCATGAACATGATTAGCCTGAGCATGAGCATGATGAGCCTGAGCATTGTCATAATGAGCATGATCATCATGAGCATGAGCCTGAGCCTGAGTATGATGAGCCTGAGCATAATCATCATGAGCATGAAGAGCCTGAACATGATTGTCATGAGCATGATCATGATCGTGATTATGAACCTGAGCATGATCATCATGAGCATGAGCCTGAGCATGATCATATTAAGCATGATCCTGAGCATGATCATGATGACGATTATGAGCCTGAGCATGATCATGAGCATGATGAGCCTGAGCATGATCATCATGAACATGAGCCTGATCATGATCATCATGATGATCATGATGATCATGAGCATAAAGACCCTGAGCATTATCTTTATGAGCATGAGCCTGAGCATGATCATGATGATGACGAGCCTGAGCATGATCATCATGCGTATGAGCCTGAGCATGATCATGAGTATGATGAGCCTGAGCCTAATCATCATGAGCATGAAGAGCGGGACATTTCATGAGCATGGATGAGCCTGAGCATGATCATCATGATGTTGATGAGCCTGAGCATCCGATCATCATGATGATGAGGCGGAGCATAACCATCATGCTGATAAGGCCCAGGCGTGCTGATGGGCGGTCATCATGAACATGATTAGCCGGAGGCATGAGCATGATGAGCCTGAGCTTGTCATAATGAGCATGATCATCATGAGAATGAGCTGAGCATTATCTTTATGAGCATGAGCTATGAGCATGATCATGATTGATTGACGAGCCTGAGCATGATCATCATGCGATGAGCATGCAGCATGATAATGAGTTGACGCCTGACGTATAATCATCTGGGCTGATGAGCTGTGAGCATGATTATCATGATGCTGCAGACAAAGATTATATGAGCAAGTATGAGCCTGAGCATGATCATTGTGATGATGAGCCTGAACTGAGTAATCAGTATAACATGATAATTCATAATCATCTATGAGCATTATAAGCCTGAGCATGATTGTCTTGAGCATGATCATGATCATGATGAGCCTATGCATGATCGTGATGATGATGAGCTTGAGCATGACTATCATGAGCATGATGAACCTGAGCATGATCATAATGAGTCTAAGCATAATATGATGCTGATGATAAGAACTGAGCATGTTAATCCTGAGCATGATGATGAGCATGATCAGATGATGATGAGCCTGTGCATGATCATCATGAGCATGATCATGATGATGAGCCTGAGCATGATCATCATGGGCATGAGCGTGAGCAAGATTATCATGATGATGAGCTTGATCAAGATTATCATGAGCAAGATGAGCTGAGCATGATCATTGTGATGATAGGCCTGAACATGGTCATCAATATAACCTGATAATCATAAAATCATCATGATGAGCATTATAAGCCTGAGCATGATTGTGCTGACGGCATGATCATGATCATGAGGAAAGCTATGCATGACGTTATGATGATGAGATTGAGCATGACTATCATGAGCATGATGAACCTGAGCATGATCATAATGAGTCTAAGCATAATATGATGCTGATGATAAGAACTGAGCATGTTAATCCTGAGCATGATGATGAGCATGATCAGATGATGATGAGCCTGTGCATGATCATCATGAGCATGATCATGATGATGAGCCTGACGCTGGGCATGAGCGTGGAGAGATTATCATGATGATGAGCTTGATCAAGATTATACTGAGCATGATAGTCCTGAAGCATGATCATTATGAGAACGAGCCTTAGCATGATAATCATAGGCATGATGAGCCTGGCATGATTATCATGATGCTGAGTCTGATCAAATCATCATTGGGGGAAAAAGCTTTAGAAGCTGAGCATGATCGCTTGAGCATGATCATTATGAAACCATCACAGAGCCATGACCCGGATCATCATGATGTTTGAGAGCCTTAGCATATCATGATGAGCGTGAGCTGATTAATCCATGATGATCCTGACATTAGACCCATGAGCTGCGAGCCTGAGCATGATCATCATGAGTCTGATCATAATCATCATGAGCATTTTCAAAATAAGCCTGAGCATGAAATTGTCTTGAGCATGAGCATGCTCAGGTTCGCATGAGCATCCTCAGGCTCATCAACATGATGATCATGCTCGTTAATCGTTCTCATGAATTATCATTGTGCTCAGCTCATCATCATCATGAAGATCATGCTCAGGCTCATCATGCTCATGATGATCATGCTAAGGCTCATGAGGTCGATGCTGCTGCTCAGGCTCATCATGTTCATGATGATGCTGCTGCTTAAGACTCATGATGATGATGATGATGTTCAGGTTCATCATGCTCATGATGCTGCTGCACAGGCTATCATCATCAACATCATGATGATCATGCTAAGGCTCATCAACATCATGATGATCATGCTCAGGCACATCATGCTCATCATGCCTAGCTTTATAATTTTGCTTTGCTTTGTAAATTACTTTTTCAAAATGAAATTTATCTATATTGCAATATTTTTATTTTTCCAACTTTTATTTTAATTTGGCTTTGGCTTGCTTATTGTTATTGTTATAATCACTGCTGGTGATGTTGAAGTTCAAATTTTGATTGATTGATTGATCTGCTGATTAGGCTCGCGATGATGCTGCTGCTCTGGCTCATGCTCCTGCTGCTTTTTCACAGCTCATTCTCACTTGATGATGCCAGGCTCATGCTGATGATCAGATGATGCTCAGTTAATTAAGCTTAGATGCTTCTGCACAGACTAATGATGATGATGCCCACGCTCAGGCTCATGATGATGAAAATGAGAAAAGACCCAAAAACACAATTTTCTTCTGTTTAACGATAAGTGGAATTTGACCAACCATTTGGCCCAGAACAGGTAAATTTTTTAATTTAAAAAAATAACACCTGATCGTTCCCTCCTGTTCCCTGAATACTTAATTTTGACTTAAGAGAAGATGCCACCTTGTTGGGATCTCCCTGTTGTTTTGCCACGCCACAGGAAGAGATTGGAAGGGATGGGGAAGTGGCTTACTGTATTTGCCGCAAACAATGAACCACCCATTGGATTACACGCTTAATCCCCATTATCATGCATGACGAATAAATGCGTGTAAAACCATGAAATGGGTGTTTTCTCTTCGTTTTGCAAAATACAATAATAAGCCTGAGGAAGTTGATATTTGATTATCCCGCACTATAAAGGATGTACCCAAAATTTGCAGCAACAGGGTGCCCACGTGTTGCCTCAATTTTTACAAAGTCAAATTTAATAAACCTGAGCATGATCATCATGAGCATGATGAGCCTGAGCATGATCAGCCTGATCATGATCATCATGAGCATGATCAGCCTGATCATGATCATCATGATCATCATGAGCGTGATTAGCCTGAGCATGATCATCATGAGCATGATAAACCTGAGCATAATCATCATGAGTATGAGCCTGAGCATAATGATGATGATGAGCCTGAGCATGATCATGATTATGAGTCTGAGCATGATCATCATGAGCATGATGAGCCTGAGCATGATCATCATGAGCCTGAGCATGATCATCACGGTGATGAGCCTGTGCATGATCATCATGAGCATGATCATCATGATCATGATAAACCTGAGCATGATCATCATGAGCATGAGCATGATCAGCCTGATCATGATCATCATGAGCATGAGTCTGAGCATGATCATCATGATCATCATGAACATGATTAGCCTGAGCATGATCATCATGATCATGATAAACCTGAGCATAATCATCATGAGTATGAGCCTGAGCATAATGATGATGATGAGCCTGAGCATGATCATGATTATGAGTCTGAGCATGATCATCATGAGCATGATGAGCCTGAGCCTGATCATGATAATGGGGCACCTTCTGAGCATGATCATCACGGTGATGAGCCTGTGCATGATCATCATGAGCATGAGCATGATCATCATGAGCCTGAGCATAATCATGAGCATGATCATCATGAGCATGATGATGATGAGCTGAGCATGATCATCATGAGCATGATCAGCCTGATCATGATCATCATGATCATCATGAACATGAGCCTGAGCATGATCATCATGAGCATGATAAACCTGAGCATAATCATCATGAGTATGAGCCTGAGCATAATGATGATGATGAGCCTCAGCATGATCATGATTATGAGTCTGAGCATGATCATCATGAGCATGATCATGATGAGCCTGAGCATAATCATGAGCATGATAAGCCTGAGCATGATCATCACGGTGATGAGCCTGTGCATGATCATCATGAGCATGAGCATGATCATCATGAGCATAAACCTGAGCATGATCATCATGAGCATAAACCTGAGCATGATCATCATGAACATGATGATGATGAGCTGAGCATGATCATCATGATCATGAGCATGATCAGCCTGATCATGATCATCATGATCATCATGAGCGTGATGAGCCTGAGAATGAACATCATGAGCATGATAAACCTGAGTATTATCATCATGAGTATGAGCCTGAGCATGATGATGATGAGCCTGAGCATGAGCATGATCATGATTATGAGTCTGAGCATGATCATGATCATCATGAGCATGGATGAGCTTGAGCTTATCATGAGCATAATGAGCCTGAGCATGATCATCATGAGCGTGATGAGCCTGAGCAATGATCATCATGATGATGAGCCTAAGCATGATCATGAGCATAAACCTGAGCATGATCATGATCATCATGAGCGTGATGAGCCTGAGCATGATCATGATCATCATGATGATGATGAGCCTGAACATGACCATCATGAGCCTGAGCATAATCATGAGCATGATAAGCCTGAGCATGATTGTCATGAGCCTGAGCATGATCATCATGAACATGATGATGATGAGCCTGAGCATGATCATCATGAGCATGATGAGCCTGAGCATGATCATGATGATGAGCCTGAGCAAGTGAGCATGGTCATGATGATGAGCCTGAGCAAGTGAGCATGATCATCATGATGATGAGCCTGAGCATAATCATCATGAGCATGATAAGCCTGAGCATGATTGTCATGAGCCTGAGCATGATCATGATGAGCCTGAGCATGATGAGCATGAACAGCCGGTCAGAGTATCATGAGCCTGAGAATGAACATCATGAGCATGATGAGCCTGAGCATGATTGTCATGAGCCTGAGCATGATCATGATCATCATGAGCATGATGATGATGAGCCTGAGCATAATCATCATGAGCATGATGAGCCTGAGCATGATCATGATGATGAGCCTGAGCAAGTGAGCATGGTCATGATGATGAGCCTGAGCAAGTGAGCATGATCATCATGATGATGATGAGCCTGAGCATAATCATCATGAGCATGATAAGCCTGAGCATGATTGTCATGAGCCTGAGCATGATCATGAGCATAAACCTGAGCATGATCATGAGCATGATCAGCCTGATCATGATCATCATGAGCCTGAGCATGATCATCATGAGCATGATGATGAGCCTGAGCATGATCATGATCATCATGATCATCATGAGCATGATAATGATCATCATGATTATGAACCTGAGCATAATCATCATGAGCATGAGCATGATGAGCCTGATCATGATCATCATGAGCATGATCATGAGCATGATCATGATAATGATGATGAGCCTGAGCATGATCATCATGAGCATGAGCATGATCAGCATGAGCATGATCATGATGAGCCTGAGCATGATCATCATGAGCCTGAGCATAATCATGAGCATGATAAGCCTGAGAATGGTTGCCATGAGCATGATCATGATCATCATGATTATGAACCTGAGCATGATCATGAGCATAAACCTGAGCATGATCATCATGAGCATGATGAGCCTGAGCATGTTAAGCATGAGCCTGAGCAAGTGAGCATGATCATCATGATGATGAGCCTGAGCATGATTATCATGATGATGAGCCTGAGCATGATCAGCATGAGCATGATCATCATGAACATGATGATGATGAGCTGAGCATGATCATCATGAGCATGATAAGCCTGATCATGATCATCATGATGATGAGCCTGAGCATGATCATCATGAGCATGATGATGATGAGCCTGAGCATAATCATGAGCATGATAAACCTGAGCATAATCATCATGATGATGAGACTGAGCATTATCATGATGAGTCCGAGAATGAATATCATGAGCATGATGAGCCTGATCATGATCATCATGATGATGAGCCTGAGCATAATCATGAGCATGATTGCACATTTGAGGGCACATGAGCATGATGAGCCTGAGCATGATGATCATGAGCATGATGAGCTTGAGCATGATCATCATGAGCATGATAGCCTGAGCCATTATCCATAATGAGCATGATGAGCCGAGCATGATCACCATGGGCATGATGAACATGAGCATGATTATCATGATGATGAGCTTGAGCAAGATTACCATGAGCAAGATGAGCCTGAGCATGATCATCATGATGATGAGCCTGAGCATGATCATCATGAGCATGATGAGCCTGAGCATGATCATCATGAGTCTGATCATAATCATCATGAGCATTATAAGCCTGAGTATGATCCTGAGCGTGATCCTGAGCATGATCATGATCATCATGATGTTGATGAGCCTTAGCATGATCATCATGAGCATGATGAGCCTGAGCATGATCAGCATGAGCATGATGAGCCTGAGCATGATCATCATGAGCATGATGAGCCTGAGCATGATCATCATGAGCATGAGCGTAATAATGATGAGCCTGAGCATGATCATCATGAGCATGATGAGCCTGATCATGATCATCAAAATGATGATCATTAGCATAAAGAGCCTGAGTGCAGGGGATACTGTACTTTATTCTGTCAAGGCTGCTGAATTCAACGGGAGCAGGAAAGTGTGTCACAAAATGTACTAACCCAGGAAATTTATCATACCGTCTCCCGCAAATAGACAAACAGCGATGGTGTCTCAAATCTAACCGAACAGACTGATTGTGGGTTTACATCAGGCGACTATACAAAGATTAATAATATTTGTGTTTGAGGTCAAAATGTACAGTAGTCTAGGCATGGGGTGCAAAATACAGATTCAGAGTATGAGAAAGCTGAAACCTTTCGGCACAAATGCATCAAAACAACCTTCCTAAACATTTTCAGGTAGAGCCAAAATTACTCTATAGTATAAACATGGTTGCTAGCCACCCTTTTCTTAGCAACTGGTACCTAGGATGATATGGACCAACGATATTCAATACCTAGAATGTATTTTAGTATCCACAACTTCAAATTCGCTATAAACAAGTTATTTTTAAGCACTTTGCCAACAACACAATCCATCTTACAGTTGGCTAGGCAACACTTTCCATTAGCATCACGAAAAATTGCCTTTTGACCACAATTTCTCATGAACTACACATCATACGTGCTCTTAGAAAACAGTCACTCTGCACAATTATGCATTCTGCACATGAGTTTCCATGTTTGTGTCATCACAAGTGGTTCTCTGTGATCTGCCTTTGTTGATGGTCATAACATGATTGGTGAATAATCTCATATTGACTATCTCTTAAATCATACGTCCTCATATCCATGACTTTAGTGATTTATGTACAGGTTTGTTATAGCTTCTATTTGTGGTGGAAATATGCTATAATGGGCAACTATCTATCTGCCCCTAGGGCCCCCCCCCCCCCCTGCATTTTTATTCACCAAATAACCTCACCCCATCGCACTAACGTACCCCCTGCATGCTTCAAATGGCACCGTTTACCTTCAGCTACCGGCGACGTTCCTAAATGTGGTCCGTTGTCAGCTCAGACCCAAAGAACATTGACACATCCCACTGACGAAAATCCAAAGACTGAATCTAGTTTTGTCCCCATGAACTAGGTGGCCGCATTTCCTCCCCCTCGCAGCAATCACCCTTACACCCTACCTCCACTTTGCACCCATTCAGTGCTCCCCATCTACTCTCCTCCTCCATTTGCTGTCTTTCCAAGTCTTCTTTGGCCGTCCCCTCCTCCTTGAACTAACCGCCTCTAACTCAATGGCCCTTCTCAAACATTTTAATTATCCATTTAAGGCACCATTTTGAGTTGACTAATTTTCCAATATTTTGTAGAAATATTTTTATAGATGGCAAAAATTATTTTGGAAGCGTTTGTTATCTTCATTTTAACTCACAAATAACAGTGGTTACTGATTTTGAAATTGAATAACCAATGCATCTCATACAAAAAATTTGAGACAAATGTGTGATACAATTTTTGAAAAGAAAGTTCTCTGCTTTGACCGATTTGTGCTGGATGACAATGGGTACCTTTCATGCAAGTCAGATGATCATATCACAAAACTGTCTACAGATGAAAACCCAATTTTTTGTATACCTTCTCAACTTTATACGCTGATAATTAAGGCAAATCGCAGAGTAATGTCATGTGGAAAATCACAGTCCAACTGAAAAATGCTGTTAAGACACGTGACTGCTCCCAAAAAGTCACAATATTCATAATTTGCTTGATAGCTTAGACTATCATGATCTTCCAAAAGAGCCAATATTAAAATTTGCGAATGGAGACATCTGGAAATCATCTACATATCTTTTCCACTGCCAAACTTGACAGAAAAGAAACTGTTCAAAGGTCCTGTAACTGCATTCATACGTTTTGATAAGCAAGTGTCCGTCCGGACAGTTATGACGAAAATTTCTGATTTTGACTATTAGGTTTGCTTTTGGTCTTATCTTGCAGGGGACGTTAGAATACTTCTGCTTGTTAAAAGACATACGAAATCGGATTGTTGGTAATTATTTGGATTTTACTGAATTGCACATCACTGATAGTGCCATTTTCAAAGTGATGGTAAGTGTAGAATTCCCCATAAGTGGGGGGTACTTTTTCAACTAAAGAATTGACAAGAAATGAAAACACAGTGTTCAAAGACGGATCCTATTCATTACGAGTTGTGTCTGTACGGACAATGATTAAAAATATCCAATTTTAACTTTTGGTCTTATTTGCAGAGCATGATAGAATACCTGGTTTTCTTTTAGTTTTGCAAAAAAACTTGATTTGATATTGTTTTGGTTTTCCGATTAGCAAATCACCGATGGTGCCTTTAATTTCCCAGATATGAAACAAAATTGTTTGCCATGTACTTTTTGGAATTTTCTTGTTTCCCTAGATATCAAGTCCGGAAATCCAACAAGGCATACAGGCCAGTTGTACTGTTATATTAAAATTTATTGGTCATTTGCAATAGGGGAATGCACAGCATGGATTATTATGTGCACTGGATTTTATTTCCATTCTTGAAAATATACTAGCAGTTCTTATAATCTGCATGCTTTCTAGAGTTACATACTCTACCTTATTTACAAGCATTCAAATATATTACTTTATGGCCATCTTATTAACAGAACTTGCCTTTAATAACAACTCAAATAGGGATTACATTCGTAACACCATGCCAATACATGATCCCCTTGACATTCATGACCCATTAACTTCAATTTCTCCTACTTAATGGTTCATTAGCCATTACGTCAATGTCAGAATTCATTTTCTGCAAGACTTTTCAGAATTTTTTCAGTCTGCTCATAAACCTCCTTAAAAAATTTGAACATTTCCCATGGTTAATGTCTAACTATACACTAAAATGCTACTAAATTACAAACTGCCCCTTGAAGAGTTAGCCTAAAAGAGACAAATTTTCAATATTCTTATTACACCAATTCTTGATGAGAGTGAGCTTGGAGGGCCTGGAATTCCCTATTTGGTCAAAATTTGGCATATATCTACTTTGCATGGTCCCATTTTTTTGCAGAGGGTATCCCTATTTCACAGTAATCAACCGCTTGGACTTACAGCAGCTTTTAGCAATTTGTTCTAGAAATTGTCAAAACTCAAGTTCCTAAAACATCTCCTTCCCCTCGAACCATTTCTTGTTAATGAGACAGCAGTATAGCCCCGATATTGTGATGGGGCAGCATCTTGGCGATTTTAGTCTGTTGGAGTGCTTTTATAATGCAAGGGAGCATTCACAATTAAATGACGGACAACATATACCCCTTCGAGTTCTACATGTAAAAAAATTATTTTTGGCCTTGGGTTTTTTTGATATACTCTGTTCATCACCTAATGATCAATTTGGCTTTTGATGCGATAATGTTGCTTAAAGGGATTAGCAGCGATATTGCGAGAGAATCGAAAAAAAGTGGAAATGCATTTGTTTTAACTTATAAGTCAGGGATAAGTGTGTACAAATCCATATAACTGCTTTAATGCAGAAACAAACCACCAAATAGTGAAAAAAAATGAAGTATTTGAGTAAATTTGTCGTACCGTCTCCCGCAAATAGATATACAGCGATGACGTCTAAAAATCCAACAATAAACAGCTGATTGTGGTTTACACTGGCACAGAATAAACAAAGATCAATAATGTTTGTGTTTGAGGTCAAACTGTATTGTGATATTCACCGAGAAAGGCTTTTTTGATCTCAAGTCGGAATTTTGATACGCACATATAGAAATTAAAGAATCAGATAAAAAGTACTGCCTTGTCTTTAATACACGGATTTCAAGCCAACCACTTGCAGGGTATGTTTGCATATCCATGCCAGTAACAAAAATATAAAAATATGAATTTTGATTTTTACGATGTTTTGTATTAGCAAATCGCTGCTAATCCCTTTAACTATTTGGTGATGAATAAAGTACAGTCCTTGGGAATGAGCAAGATTTTTTGCTTTAATAAGATACTATGTGAAGCTACTTCCTAATAAAATATACAAAATCCACAAAAAATGTTTAAAATTTGATAAAGATAACACAGAAACTTGGCATACATGTATAATCATATTAAGATTACTTGTACCTGTAATGGACATGGTAATTTTAACTGGCAACTTAATTAGCACCTAGACATTAAGTCTAATTCTGCATTAAATTATTAAACCAATAAAATTTACTCAGACCAGCTGAATCACCACAACACCACAATTGGTTTACTCCAACTAAAATGACCGATTTGGATAAAACAACTTAACCAGCAAGTTGTATATTACTGTAATATGCATAGATAATTATATAGGAACAATTGGTTGAAAATGGATGGACTTAATTGCTTTCACACTAGGGACTTACTGGCCCAATTCTATTGTTGTACAGATTACTCTGCAACTGCTACTTCAAGACCATAAACTAATCGCACCACATAGGGCTTGCTATATCTTATCTTCGAATATACTGTTGCCTGTAGTAAATGCTCCGGGGAATGAACATTTTCAAGGGGCAATTACTTCATTTTGTACCCACAGTACATCAGTGCTCCACACAAAAAAGGATTGTTTGAACAATCTCAACACCATAACTGTACAAAAATAGCCTACATGCCCACTGAAATGGTCCAATTTCTTCATTAAATTTGACTGTACTTGACACAAATAAGCCAGCTTCAGGCTGCCAAATCTCATGCCAATTGTGTTTAATTGCAGCATGATTTTTGGTACATTTAGGGACAAATTCAATACTCAACTGGCGGGCGTTTTCCGGTTCTGCCCGGTTTCGCGTGGTAAAATAAATTCATTGAGTTTGCTGAATTACTCAATCGGATTAAATGAACCGCTAGGAACCGGGCAGAACCGGAAAGTGCCTGCCGGTTGAGTATTGATTTGGTCCCGTAAGGTTCGTTCATACTACACTGCAACGTGCGTTGCGGTAAGTTGCAGTGCTGAAATTTGGTCTGTCCAGTATACTGCATTGCAGTACTGCAACCGAGTTAAATTTATTTTAACTGCAGCAGGTTACGTTGAGTTGCTGCAGCAAGTGATCGATATATCGGCACTGCGCAGTGCAGCGTAGTATGAACCTTTAGTAAAGTTTAGTTACCAAAAAGAGGGTTATTACACAGGAGCATTTATTCCAGACAATACGGTATTGATTAAATCATATCGGAAATTCCAATATTCAGTATTGGTAGAGGCTTGAACCTACCATCTACATACAATTCTTACAATTGGTAAAGCTCAAAATAAAATTGACCACGAGTGATTTGATCATACCAGGCAAGCCAAATTGATCACTAATTATTGGTGAGTGATCAAAATTGGCATCATTTGCAGAGGCTTCTGGGCTCATCTTTGTGTTTGGGAAGAGTGCCCACCTGTAGTTAAAATCCGGCCAAATGTAGGAATAATCCAGTTACAGAAATAACACTAAAAAATCACAAGGGAAGGTGCCACTCTCGCATTGTAATCACCGGAATAAGTAATAATGATCTCAGGAATCCCTTTTCCAACTATCACATTTTTTACTGATCCTGTACCTTAACCGTGAGCTTGCCCCCCCCCCCCCTTTAATAAGCCATGTTTTCCACCACTGATCAGGGTGGTGGTCTCCAGTGGCAAATTGCCTCATAGTTTTGCAACTATTGCAGGCAAAAGAGCAAGCTTTGCCAGTCAATCAACCAATTATGTAGCAGGGTTTGCATTTTATTAAAGCCACTATCTTAAGTTCATGCCAACGCAGCTCGAGAAGTTCAATTTCCGGTCGTTATGCATCATGTCCTTGAAGGCATGTAATCACCTGGCACAAAATCTGAGGAAGCATTTTTGACAAATTTTATCTTATTGAATTTTCAGGAGTAGATTTTAATGTTTTTGTATGAACGACCAGCTAAATTTTAATTCACTGCAAGATTGTTTAACATTTGCAGAGAACCAAACAACCCGCCAAACAAATATCACATTTTGAAAAGTTGTAATGTTTATACACCTTTATTTCAATTACTCTTGCATTAGAATTTTGACCAAGCAGCTAACGTGTAGCTCATGTCCATAACCATGTCTAATTTTTTCCAACACTAGGCAAATACAAGAGTAGACATTGGCAAGGGTTTATAGATTAGATGCACTATGCATAATGATCATACTGCATTGCATCTTTCTCAGTATGGTGGTCATAATCTGCCACACTGCATTACATTAACGCCCCAGCTTTTTGTGTTAAAAAGCAAGGTATAGGCTATCCACATTAATACCAGCTTGATTATATTGCTTTGTAGTTTTACATTCCCTGTATAAAACTATCAAGTTTTTACAAATTCAGAATTAACTTATTGAACTCACTGAATTAGGTGTTTGATAGAGAGAGCGAATTCCCTCGCTATTGTTTTAGTTTGAAGGGAGGGGATATGCTCTACTCCTTATGACATTTATATCAGACGTGTGAAACAATGAATGAATGGTAGAGCATCTCGAACAAGTCTATATGAATACATCCTTTCCACAATTGTCACAGGTCCTGTAGGCATTGAATTTTGGGGGGGGGCAGTTGGATCGCTGGCTAGTTTCAAAAGGCAGCGCAACGCCTCTTCTCTTAAAGAGGCACTGTGCTTGCCAGGATGTGACTACCGAAAGCGTAAGAATTTCAATCGTTTAGGGTTAACACTTTATACAAGAGTGATTTTGCAGTGTGGAAATGTTTATTTCTCTCAAGGGTGAACTACAAAAGGTACGAGAGATTTCAAGTCATCCATATTTTGTGCAATATGTAGTGAATTCATATAGATCAGACACTCAAAAGATTCCTACTTTTTAGTTACATAAACTTAACAGTTTGCATATGGAAATTTTTAGCCAAAAGAAAGGTCTCCTTAATCCTTCCAGATGGGGTTATTTTTGAAAGTTTTACACCAGTGCCAAAACCAGCATTTTAGGGACACCTGTTATTTGAAATCTTGTTGCACTTTTAAAGCATCCAAATAGAAAATATACTTACATATTTTGCCACTACCAGTAAATTTAACTATTCTGCCCAAACCCAAGATTACAGCTGCTTTCAAAGATAGTGATAAGTTTGAGAGGATAAAGGCAAAGCGTATTTTCTATCAGAACAAGTATCAAGCTTTGCATGAGCTATAAATAAACGCTTTCATACTTAAGCATAGGCAATTACAAGAAACATTGCAAAACTATTTGAAATGAAGGCATGGTTTAAATATTCCTGTCCCTTAAAGCACACTGCTAATTAGGCAAACTTACTTTTACAAATTAATGGGAGGTAGACTACAAAATAAACCCGAAAGAGTACATTACACGCACCACAAAATGAAATGCTTTAAAAATGTTGGTTAAGTAGTTTGCCAAACGTGGTCTGTTTGTACAAGCCACTATTTTTTTGAAATGAGGTTTGCTGTTCATAAGGACACCAAACCTTTGGCAAGGTCTTGCGCAAGGTACGCTGGATATGCAAATACCATTGGCACTTGAAGCTCAACTGTCGTGACAAAAGGACATGGACATTTTTTGGGCCATTTTCAGGAAGTCGCACAGTGGACCACACTTTGTGTCCATCTGCGAAAGTATTATTTTGGTGGGTTTTGTCCAAACCAAAAGTAATGTTTCCACTTTCACTAAATCGCTTGTCATGGGGGGAAAAACAAATTTCGCGTCACGTGTCGGACTTTGACGCAGAATGGCCCTCCCCTTTCCATTAAAGGGACGACAAGCACTTCAGAAAAGATACTTTCTGTAATGCAGATTGATCCTGGTGTGAAAAAATGATTAAATGCCACACTTAATAGGTCAAGCCCTTCACTGAAATTGTACATCTGCTCCCTCATTTGGATGATCAATTCATTCGCCAGCGAAGTTAGTGTAATCGGGCACTTAACTATGTCACCTGGCTCAGCTTTTGAGTTCCTGCACACCACGATCGAATGATCGCCCCACAAAGGTCTATCCATGTATAGCTTCCAAAAGGTGCGCGATCCAGTAACCAGGGAGTTACGTAACGTAACAACTTCGACGGAGGCGAATATCTGGTGTGCCACTACCTCAAGTCATTCGTAATATTTATGGCATTAAATGTGCACATTGTGCTGATCATAGTTACAGTAGGAATTGATAATTACTAGGACAGGAGATGTGCACCTCAGTACGCACAACAAGCTAAAGGCCACGACTCTGGAGATTTCCTGAGAGGGCGCCCTCAATTTCCAAAAAAAATATCGGTTCTTTTTCATACATAATGCTTGTCCATATTACGAATCACTGTGTGAAAGGGCTAAGCTTAAAATTGAATTACTTCAATAGAAAATCACAACTGTTATAATTCCGGATCCGGAAACTTTTTGTTATACAGTTTTAGGGGACGTAAACAATAAATGTTTACTGCCATCAAAATGAAAATCCGATCATCTCAAATTTGTGGAATGTTGATGCACTTTAGGTTACTATCTTTAGTTCTAGTTACACAAAAACCTAATATTTCTAACTCTGAGTCAGACTTTAAGCAAAGCTAGCTTCCAACTGGCTTGCGTAGTTTATGCACGCGTGTTAGTTTTTGTCCAACAAATTATTAAATCCGACTATAGCAAGCAACTGAAGATACATCCTAGTGATAATTTAAGGTCACTTGATGTTTGGTGACTGGCTCAACCACTTTTTGGTAAACCAGAGGGCATTTTAAACCAATCCCATAATGCATTGCCTTGTGTCTATATTATACTGTACAAAAATATGCCAGTTGGGATTCGTTCTAAAAATTCAAGTACTTAGCCTTGTGGGCTTATGTGTGCATAAATGTTCTGAAAAAATGGACCTTTTCATTCAGTCTGAAAATGATACCAAGTGACAAAATTGTGGCAATCCATGAATAATTTTCACCAGCTGCACTCAATTTTTAGAGTATTGAAAGGGAAAAAAAGTCAATTTACGAAGGATTAACCCCAATTGAAACCTGTATTTTAGGCCTTTACTAGACTGACAATTAGCACAACCAGGAAGCACTATGCTCTTACCACTGACCATAGATTTCCTTTAATTAAAGTAAGCACTTACACATATTTACATAGTAAAGTTTATACAAGAAAGAAGCTAAAAGCCAATCTAATTTTATACTTTTATTGATCCAAGATTCTGATCGCTTTATCCTGGCTTCCGATTCACATTAATAAAACTATAGTGATCATTTTTATACATTATAAACACTTCCTAGAATAATCTAACCAGTCAAGTTATGGGATGAAGTTGGTTTTTTAGGTGTGGATTATTTTACTCATCCATGTAGTATTGTACCAAGTGATGTACTTTGCCTCCCGTGCTCTAGCCAGCTCCAACCCATCACTTGGCTGCTCAGATTAGAATTATGAATACAATAGTATACAAGAGGAATGTACATTGTAACCATCCTTAACACTACATTTATGGTTTAATAGCACCTATACATAGTAAGCACTGGATGCATTTAGGAAACAGAAAATTTTTTTAATTGTCCACTACTGACCAATATAAAAGTTTCACTACTCTTAAAGGAAATATGTCAAGATTTTTTTCAAGCTCAGTTTGACTTGCATTCATAACATATATTCCATCCCAACTTCCGCGCAAAAATAATACAATTTGATGTAAAATTAACAAAATAGAGGCATTTTAATTTTTGCTTTTTTGACATACGAAGAAAACGGGCGGATTTTTCGCCACGGCTTCATTGATCAAAAGCGCCCAATTTTGCTCTCCTCGTGACGTCAAAGTGATGACCAAAACATCGTGTTGACTCGAATTGTTATTGCTGACACTGTAATATTCATAGTTATAGAGGGCACATGTGGTCCAGTGGATATGACGGCCGACTCATGATCTGAAGGTTGCGGGTTCGAGCCCCGCTGCGGCCAATGTGTTGTGCACTTGGGCAAGGCACTTTACCTCGCTTGCTTCGTCGACCCAAGCGATATTCGGGTAGCTGTTAGGGGGAATATTACAATCTAAGTGCTGATAGGATTGTGCACTTGGCCGGCTGCCGACCTAGATGAAGCGAAATGATTGTGACAATTTCCTGATGGCAGCGTAATAATAATAGGGCAACGCGCTGTGATCTTGATGAAATGGCAGTGTATTGTTATTTTAAAAAAAAAAAATTATATTATTATTGTTATTATTAATATTGATGGATTAATGAAAGTAATAATAAAATTTGAAAGTTACAGAATGACATTTTGTTTCATTTTGTTGTGTTTTATTATTGATATAAGACCACCATCGAGTGCAGTTATTAGGAAAGTGCAAACCACTACCGATATGATGGTCACAACGACGTAAATTAGGGATGGTCATCACTTTGACGTCACCATTTGCCTGCGATGTGGATTTGTCGGAATCATTTTTGAGTAAGCTATTGGGCGGAAAATTAAAAGGGCAAAATACTCAACAAATGTGGACAATTTTCAACTTATTTTGATTTATATGTAATCTATGTTACTTAAGCTTTCCATCCATACCAAATTTTCCAAATATTCAGAATCATGACATATTTCCTTTAAATACCAACTCAATTTTGAATTTCTTCCATGGTTCTTTAACAAAAATCCCTGCTAAAGTACAGAAAAAAGACGGTTACTGCAATGGAACACATTTTGTTTAAAACAGTCATTATACAGATAAGTAATGTTCCCTAATACCTTAAAACTTGAGTGGCATTCTGTCCACAAACCATTACACATGACAATGCCCCACAAAACGATGGAAATGGTATTAAGGGTAGTGTCAACCCTAGTGCTTTTGTTTTCACACGAATTTCGGATTTTTGCACCATTTTAAACATCAACCTGTGTTCTATCGTTACCAACAAAGGTTATCCACTGCAGACAATCCTGAGCTGTATTTTTTTTGCCGATTTAAATTAACTATTTGACCATTTAAAGTCACAAAAACCGCATGGTCTTAACGGCGGGAATTTAAGCACACTTTACGCCGTCAGTGTGAAGGCGCAGCATCGCGTCGCGCGGTGAATTTTTACTGCGTAATGAAGCGTGCGCGTGTTTAGTGTACTTTTGCGCGAACGCATCTTGGAAAAACTAAAAATAATATTTGAAAATGTAAACAAAGCGCTAATTTAGACCAGATGAAATTTCAATTTCTTCCGATTTCTGGAGTTAGAGACAAAGGATGTTTGATTCAATAGTGCATAAAGATGTATTTCCATCACTTGCACAACAGTCAATTTTGAAGTTCAAAGATAAAGTTATTTGAGAAAGACAGCTTGAAATGGCGTGAAAAGTCCTTTTACTAAAACACGATTTTCTCAATGTTCAATTTTCGCAAAATTTGGCAAATTTTCAGACAAGATAACTCCAAAAATACCGAAGTAAAAGGTAAGGTTTAACTTTCCTACGATAGCAGTCGGTCTTCTCTAGGGACGGTTTTCTCAATTTTTCATTTTTCGATTTCTAACTTAAGATATTATCCAATATATACTCAAAATTTGGAAAAGGTAAAAATCATTTTTTTGACATTTTCCCTTGCATTTCGAAAAGCTCTATTTTAAGAAATGAAAAACCGTCCCTAGACAAATTTTTCTTGTTTCTAAAAAATAACAAAGTTTTTTTTTTTTAAGTTTAAAATTGTTTTTATGCTGTCTGAAAAAATTTGGGGCAAAATCGTGTTTTAGTATTTTTCTCAAAATAAGGAAAGTTTTACATTAATCTGATACCACCATCGGGTTCATCATCCAATTTTCTTTCTAGAAATGTTACTTTTACGTACAATAATCAAATATTTGCAAAGTTACAAACCAAAATAGATAGGCAGAATCTCAGGGTTGACACTGTCCTTAAGTAGAACATTTATAACACCACCTGAATATTCTCTAGTTATAATCCCAATTCATTTGTTAAATCGGATGAAAAAGCTAATTTTTACAATAGTATTTAAGTTATGCCAAAGTCTAGTGACAAAATCTTCATTTTGTATGTGATATAGGGATTTATTTCCCCTTGTTTGACTGTATTAACACCTGTAGAGAGTTTATTGGAAAATAAACCTCCATATTTCACCCTGCTCCAAAAAGGAAATTTAGCTGACAACCAATAATTTTTGATTTGGGAAGCTTTTGCTCATTACTATAAATCAAAACAAAATTAAAAATACAAGGTACAGCTTTATTGCTACTTCCGTGCATGCACTTTGCAACAGATCGACCATGCAGTAAGCTTTAGTTCATTTAGATTAAGAAAAACACAAGTCTGATGCCCAGAATCTTGGTTTGCATGTCCAAAACCCAGAACTGATCAATACTAAATAGGAGTCCTTTACCTTGCAAATTGTTTTGTTGGTCTGTTGCAATGTACTTCGATATTATAGTACGATTACCCCAAATAGGCGGGAATTATTCGGTTGTTAATGTTCCGCGCGTAAGTAAACCAAATGTACTTGCATTTGCACAGAATCGCGTGTGCCACGCATAATAAACACACATTGCATCTTTTGCATTGTCTTGCGCTTATGTTATTCCATATCAGTTTGCACGGTTATGAGGCCTGCCTATTAGTGGTAATCAAAATATAGCTAAATTGACCAGCTTGATATTGCTTTTAATTTAATTCCTCTCAAAATTGACTTCTTAGTAGGTATGCATTACATTTTTAACAATCAGATTGGAATATAGGAATCTATAATACAAGGTGGTTCTTGAACCACTAGCCTCGCCCATTTTTCAAGAATTGGACCCCTTCACACAAGATTCATTGGAATTCAACGAGGTAAACATGGTTTTCTATTAAGTTGCACATATTTCTTAAGGGGCTTATGCAATAGTCCGCCTTTCCTTCTAATTTGCTTCAAAATTGTCAGTTTTTGTATATCGACAACCTTTCATTTTCAAGATCCTATATCGTGGTTAACAGATTCCTAAATGTGGTTTAGACAATACCTACTAATGACAAAATGTATAAATTTCTAAAACGTCGACTTGGAATATTCATTCTATTTTTTTATATAGGCCTATGTTCTGATGTAGTACTTTAATTTTATCTCACCGATTGATACTAACCATTTTTATGATTATTAACAAATTATTATATATATTTAGATCTATATAACTATATATATATGATATATATAATATTATAATATATATAATATATATATAATATCTCTATATATATCTAATTATATATATCTATCTATATATATATATATATATAATATATATATCTATATGCAAATTTACCCTCGTATTCATTATAGCTAAATCTCCACTTGCTTAGTCCTGTTCAACCACTTCATGTTGTTCAAAATGACTATTTCCCATGTTCCGACTGTTTTTGGTAATAGGACCTAGTCATTTAAAACAAAAATAGTTTGCATAGCTTTCATACTGGCAGTGACATGTGGTCCTTATTGGGAATCGAACCTGCAGCCAGTCTGTACCGTACTACCGGACTGTCGGTCTCTGCAGTGTCTTAGTTAAGCATGAGTTTTTTCAATAAGCGTCTAATCTTAACTCATACATGCTAACCTAACCTCCTACCCTAAACTTTTCGTTTATATCTATCTCCACGGAGAAGAATTATTATACCTTAAAATTGTGTGACCTACACAAGTTTATATCGGTGTGCGAGTGTGGGGGGTAAGCCCCTCCAGTACGAAATCCCACTGTTATTAAGCACTATGTGGGCGGTAGTGGCCCGACAACATTGGTGAAAGGGGGGTCCAACGCGACGGGTGGTGGAGCGCCAACTATTTATTTAGGCCAAGTAAAAAATGTTTTGCATAAAGCATCCTCATCATCTATTTTGACCAAAAAAGCAGTTTTTGACGATACCGCTTTGTAAAATTGCCTCCTTTACTGAACCTTGTGTTTTATTGTTTTCCTTTTGCAGATTTTGGGAAGTCCTACCCGATTTGGTGCGCAAGACGGTCCTGAAGAGGTCGAGAAGGTCTCCTTCATGCGGCGATTTCAGGATTTTCGGCATGAAGATGGATGCTGAGCATTTTAGGCAAGTGGTCAGTGCTCCTTTGATGTTGAGACCAGCGCGATTCAATACGGTGTCCACTGCAAGCATGACGAGTGAGATCAAGCGCCGATGTTCCAACGCTGACCATGAAGGTGTCGATAAAGGACTGGATGTGTGTGTGTGCCTGTATGCCTTCGTCTACAAACTTCATAATGAAAGGGAACAGTGTGCTAATGCGTGATGCCAGAAAGATGAAGGGGGTGACCAGTTCCCCGTGAATTAGGAACTTGGTGGAGGTTTTTGGGGTCTATATGGCCGAACCTGTTGCACGGACGAGTTAGCGAGGCAATTTTCTCTGGTATAAATATATCCTTAATTGTCTTGGAGTAAGGGCTGATAATAATGTTTATGTTATCTAATATAGTTAAGTAAATATTCATTAATGAATAGATTTTATATTGATAAAGAAAAACAAATGGAACAAACAAAAACAATACTGATGCAGGTGAATGCATGTGACAAGTCCACCTGAGTTTGCTTTACAAAGCAAGTGGTTTTAGAAAATGCAACTTTCTACTCTCAATCCTATGGTTGAAGGGTTCGAATCTTTGTTCAATCTCCATCCAATGGGGACCTGATAAGCAACCGATGTGCTTTATTGATGTAAACGCTCATTTTTTTCAATTTCCGGAGAAATATTTAGCGGTTTCCGAGGTTGATGAGTCCTTTCTGTTCCTTTTCCAGCTTCGATTTTCATTCACAGTACTGGAACGCTTCCACTTGGCTCATGTGTGGTGGGAATTTCACTGGCGATGGACCATACCAGTCTCTTTGCTCGTAGAAAGTCAGTGGATTGGAATGGTCGCCGGTATCATGAAGATTTTCGTTTGAATACCCTATGTAATTTGTATCGTGCATTTTTTAAGTAACACATCTATGTATCAGCGTCGAGTATGATAGAAAGGGTCTTTAGAATTGTAGTTTAATGCTGTTTACTTTGAACAGGTCTCCTCAACTTTGAAATACCAAATGTGTTTAAACATGAATATAGGACCCGCTTTGTAAACGCATTTGGGCACGTGTCATGGGTATAATACTGTTTCAGTGCTAACATTTTTTGTGCATGTTAAGTGCCTAATTTGCATAAATTGTGCAAAATGTTTCAACAAAACCTGTTATCTTTGAGTTCTGTATGAGGTACAGTTATAGAACTGAGGGGTGGTAGGTGTGGGAGAGGATTCTACCCGATTAGATTGTGTTCCCCATATTTCATGCAAGAAGTTCCTAATTTAAAATTTTGTGCAACTCTTAACAAATGTGATACATCAGTAGAGACATTTCGTTTAGTGAAGATCGAACTGAAACCTAGCTTACATCAACAGACTACTTCACTCCGTCCATACATGATCGTCTTTTTTAGACCCCGTTTATGTATTTTTTTAAATGTCTCCCTCAGGTGTCCGTTTGGAGGTAATAATGAAAGACGGTAACCTTGCTGCGCAGTCCCGTGATGTTGGCCGTCTGTTTGACGACATATGTGCAAACTTCATTGGTTGAACGTGTACCCAGCTCAGGACACGAGACGGCTCTCCATCGGTATGTGATTTCAATTTGTGATCCTGATGAAGTGGTGCGGCCCTACTCCAGCTTTAGGCAGAGGCATATTTGGCTTTGGCTTGATAGCGGCACCCTCATGCTGAACTATAACTTCTTAACGAAAGCAATAGGGGGGACATTGACAGAATGCAGGTGTGGTGGTGCTTCCGACCTCAGAGCCCAAGTTTGTGGAAAACTTGCTGGTTGGTGATCATGCAGTTGTCACAGTTGAAGAACTTGCTCCATCTTTCTTCAGAGGTGTTGCTCGGGAGTTGTGTATACGTGAAGATTCAGTGAGGTAAATATATTATCAACCTGCATTTCAAGAGCTTAGTTTCAAAACTTAAGTCTCCCGGTGGTGTTCTCTATCTGCAGTTGATCGCGTACGAGTAATATCGGAAGTGGTTGAACTTCTCCAACAAGAGTATGGTGTCAACAGACTTCGCGTGCCATCGGTGTTCGCACTGAAAACTGGTGACCCGCTCACAGATGGCGCGATGGACCTTGTTGAACTTCTTGAATCTGCAGGGATTGCAGTCGCGTATGGGTCCAGAAATATCCTTCTGGCATGTGCCGCAGCTGTGTTGACGGTCAAGGAAAGAGAAGAAAACCCAAGGAGAGACGCACAAGGAGTAATAAATAAGCTATGGCACCCGTACTTCAATTGGGGCTTGTGGCAGGAACGCATGGGTGTGACTTTAAGCAGTATTTGCCTAGAAGTTCTCCTAGAGCATGGTTTGCTTGATCTCTGCATGGGATGCATGGAAGTTAGGCACTTTCGCGTTTTTTGGCAAGTGGCAAGTTCCCCTTCTGTTTGAACGTCGGCTTGCACACGCAGTGAGTCAACTACGTTTGAGAATTTTTGAAGACACTGCAGGGACCGAGAAAGATGAGACCGACCAAATTCGTCCCACAGATGACGACGACGACAATGACGACAACAATAGAAATGCCGATGCCCCTGTCATTCCTTCTCTGCCCAAAGCTTGTCGTGTACGCGCCTTTGAGCCTGACGAGTCGCTGATCCTGCCTCCGGAGACGAGCAGATCGAGAAAAGATAATCAGTCCACGCAGCCTGACCTGTCGCTGATCTCGCCTCCAGCGACGGGCAGATCGAGAAGGGAAGATGGTCCGTCCATGCAGAATATTTCTGATGGTAGCGGTGTGGAGTTTGAGGACGTAAGCAGAAAGAGCATGAAGAAAAAGACTACTTCCCGGAAATTGGAACATCATGGGAAGTACATTTCGCTAGTCCCAGTAAAAAGGAAGTCAGATACGCAGAGTTCTTCATCTGCTTCTAAAAAGTCGGATACGCAGAGTTCTTCATCTGCTTCTAAAAAGAAGTCGGATACGCAGAGTTCAGCTTCTAAAAAGTCGGATATGCAGAGTTCATCAGCTTCTAAAAAGTCGGATATGCAGAGTTCTTCATCTGCTTCTAAAAAGAAGTCGGGTACGCAGATTTCAGCTTCTAAAAAGAAGTCCGATACACAGAGTTCGTCATCTGCTTCTAAAAAGAAGTCGGGTACGCAGAGTTCAACAGCTTCTGGTTTACCATGTTCACCTGCCGCTGCTGCTACTGGCTATACTTGTAATGCATTGGTCCCCGTCAACCCACGACCGCCAATTCCATTAGAACCGCACATCGTAAAAGGCAAGTGTAATCCATTTAAAGCCGCTTCTTCATCCGGACAATGAAGTGTGCGTCGTGGTGTGCAGTTATTTTCATCCGATACGTCAAGCTCATCCGACAAGACGTGGAATTTTAAGCATCCCCGTCTTGAATTGGGTCAGCAATCTGCTTTATCAAGAAAGTGCAAACCAACAGTTTTCACACTTGTGGAAAGCGAGGATGACTGAAAATGAAGACGAATCTTCTGTGGAACCCGCAACATCTAGTATAGTTGAACATGGTGATAGTGATGGGCAAAGTGGTGATAGTGATAGTAAAAGTGGCAGAGAGTCGGATGGAAGTTGTTCTTCACAGGACGATGATGGCCATGAAAAAGCACAAGGAAAAGCGGCAACTTTAAAAAGGCAATTTCTACCAAAACGTAGAGGTTTAAAGACAAGGCAGAGGGGCCGATGCCGACAGATAGGAGGGATGTCGGACATTTCATTAGGATTCAATTAATTTGTCGTAACATTTCAAACAACTGCTCTGAAAGATTTGGAATTTGATGGGGAACCCAATTGCCCACAGCATATCTAGGGCTTGCCATGAACAGTTTCTTCTCAATGCCTTTCTGTACAAAAAAGGTATGGTACTAGAAAATGCTTGTCCATTTGCTAATGACTCATTTTACCCTTTAAGTGCACCTAGGGTTCCTTTTAAAGGTGCCCTGCAACGAGAGATATCAAGTCGGCCATATTTTTGTTGATATGTAGTGATTCACTAGATTAGACAGAACAGATTCCCTACCTTTTATTTGGTAAAGACTTAAAATGAAAACAAAAGGTGATTTGATATTTGCTTTTATTTCAATAGAAAGGATAGAAAATGGATGAATTTCGTATTATTTGATCATATAGAAAATTAGAAATTTCACCCAATTTTGGTACCAAAGAAAGTCTCGGCTATCCTTCCGATGGGGATATTTTTGATAGAAGCTTTTACACCAGTGCAAAAATCAGAATTTTATATTTTAGGGAACCTGTTATTCGAAATGTCGCGTTGCCCTTTAAAGAATGAAACAGTTTTTACGCTAACAACAGTGCCGTCGCCCTGTGGGATCTGATCCAACAAATGCACAACAGAGGCGAAAACAATACCATTCTCATTCCTTATCCACTTATTGAAATAAAACAATACTGTTATGACCCCACCAGAATCACAGCCTCAATGATATATACCATGCAGTGAAGTTACGGGTGGAATTTTACATGAATCATACAAATGGCAGAAGAAGAAGAAAAGGAGAAAAGAAAAAGAAAAGTATGCGTAGTGCTGAAGTATGCGATTATCTATCTTGTCACTTGCTAGGCACCAATGAAAATGGGTAAACTAGATCAAGGGCTATTACTCTAAGAAAAATGTTTAACATTTTGAAAATATTGAATATTAAAGTTCAAAATTTCTGTACCACTTAGAGTTTACACTGAAACTCGAAGTAATACAGGTCAACATACGTCATTAATTTTCGTGAAATGCATCGCCAAACAGCAGCAGTCTGCATGAAGGGCAGGGAAGCCAAAGGCTAGAGTCACTGGGAAATGGAAGGGCAATCCATTCAATTACTTCTGCTAAAACCTCATATGGTAGGGATTATACATGGGCACCAGACAGCCCTGAAAGTTGGGGAGGGGCGGAACCGCCACCATGATGAAGGCCGATGAGCGCTCGGGGCAAGGGTAGCAGTTGGAAGTGGAAGTCTGGGGGGGGGGAAGGAAGGAGTGAGAGTGAGGAATGGGGAAGGAGTCGAGTGAGGAATTGAGAAAGAGGGCGGACTAGTGCTGTGTCCAGGAGGTTGCGCGTGGAGAGGGGAGGGTGGTAGGAAGGTGGATGACCAAAGAGGACATGCAAGTAGAGGAAAGCAGGAAAGGGTTGGATAATACACTGAATCCTGTTGAAGTGTGAAAGAGGGGAGCAGAGCAAGGGCAATTGCTACGAGTTGGCGGTGTGAGGTAAATCTGGCCATCCCCCCTTTTATGGAGAAAACCTGGATTTCAAATTCTTGGATTTACAACTTGGAGGGATTTACGACAGTTCATTAATAAAGTCAATTTCAAGCATTTGGTGATGTAGAATTAAAGAATCATAACCATAAACCAACATTGAAGGACAGAATGGGCACGTACCTATTCTGTTCGAGTGTGGTAATGGTCAATAAAAACAAACTGGTAGTCGCAACAACACTCTTGTGAAGATTCTAAAAATACTAAAGTATCCACTTTCATAAATTTTCCAAGAAGGAACTACGACTCCCTTGGTGAGGAATACGGTGTATATTAAAGGTATTCAATTAGAAAATTCACGTAGCATTTTGCAGATTGAGTGTTCTATTTGAAATAGGTGTTTTTAATTTTCCCTAAATAGTTTTCCCTTAAAATATTTTTTCTAAAGAATTAAAAACACTTGATTCCAAAAAGCCAATGTGAGATTTCAGGTATTTTGACACCCATCCAAAAGTTTCAGCTCCTTAAAAGCACCTTCCATTTAGGCTGGGAAAAAATTATTTATTGTAAACATTAGGGAATTAAAAAAAAAAATAATAAAAACACTAAACTAAAACAAAATCCTGCAGTCTTGAAAATGCAAAAAATTGTGGAGGAGAGTTCAATCCTTACATAGTCAAGTTTGAGGTAAATTGATTCAGGGGTTTTGATTTATGGTTATTTTTCTGTAAGACCATTTTATCCGATGTTCCTACCTTAAGGCTCTGAATATTTACAATCAACCAAGGTCCCCAGAGCTTAGCCTGATTGAAAATGTGTTCCAGCTCACAAAGAAAATTAAAAATGGGGCAAACATGGATTACTTTTTGCCTAAAAGGGGGTTGCCAGAGTTATGCATATGCTGTTTAGTTTCTTATGGAACATGTGGTGTGAGAAAACAAGTGCTTATGTTATTCCTTATAAACTATTTGAAAAATGTGCTGTATAGCAATATTTTGCTTAAAAGGAGTAACCTATTTTTTGCTCTGCATATGATGAACAAACCAAGTGATATCAATTCCATTTCGCTGTTTGAAAACTCCCCTGCCACCCAGACCGGTGAACGGTAGCGAGAATGTTCTACATCGCAATTGCGCCAGGCAGGCTCCTATAGAGACCTCAAATGGTCATCAAGTGGCGCTATATTAAATACCACAACCTACACACAATTCTAGTATGAATGAAACGTTTATTAACAATTTATGGGCATGTTCTCATTAGTTCAGCGACAGATTGTTTACTTCAACTAAACTGCCATCTCTCGTTCTTTCACAGTATACGAAGACACCAGAGTAAAGATGGAGCAGCCGCCACCGTCCTGGACAAAGATCGGAGAAAAGACCACAGAAAATCCACCTCTCCGAACGTGCTAAGAAATGGTTTGGGCGAGCTGAGCAAAATCAAACATGTTCGAAACACTGCGTCAAAACTGTACTTTCTTGGCAAGGATATTCAGGCAGCGTTTTAGACAATAATTCTACCTATGTTCACCATTTAAAAGGCTCTTCCCCAGTTAGCTTGAGGAAGCTCAGCTGGGCTTTTTCCAAGTTGAATGGGAGAACATGTTGGGGAGAAATGTTCTAAAAAGCTAAATGGATTCCACATAATAATATCTGCGACGCGAAAAACCTAAGTGAATGTGACAAAGAGGCATCTGACATGGCTCAGAAAGCCACTCTTGACTTTCAAAAGGCACTTCCTTCAGAGGAACAGGAGAAGGGTCTGGAACTCAAGATCTTGACCAACTCGATCCACAAAAACCAAGCCATTTTGGGAAAAGGTAGTCTCGTTTGCAAGCATGCATGAAGTTTGGTGGGCCTTTCATGAAAATGTGCTACCTTCAATGCCTCTACGATTTTTTTGTACGGTGCCGAGATTCCCCATAATTCATTTGCATCAATGCGTAGCCAAGTGGGACTTGTTTAAAAAGCTTGTCCGTATAAAAAATTGTCCCTTCTGGCATGTCGCGGGCCAGTTTTGTACGACACTACAGCCTTGCCCCAGATCTCTATCATAGTCCTAGTGACGACCAGTGTATATGTCGTATTTGATGCAGTAACATGTAGAGGCATCGCAGAGGGCAAATCCCTTCACACCATACAGATGCTTCGATTTGATGCATTGCCGAAATCGCACGCGGCCACGAAATGGGATCATGCTTTCATCGATTGAAGCGTGCTTGGCTGGCTCAACAGCTGTTCTCCAATTTTCAGCCACTGTCGATAAGTGGTTGAATCTTGAGTGGGTTGTAATCCTGGCGATTTCTGTCGCGTATTTGTTCTTCATTTACAAAATGAGGACATGATGCCAGTGCCTGAAACCGATGTTTCGGCATTACGCGCACATAATTTGGTGTGTCAGTAAGCCAAAAGGAACTGGACGAAGTAAAATAATCTGCCTGATTTCTGGGGGACAGGCCCATTGCAATACGCAATGCAATGAATGCTCTCATCTCATTGGCATCTGTATCAACCCAACCTATGAATGCTGTATTCGAGGCAAAATTAGGCTTAGCCGCCCAATGCAATGGTCTGTAAAACACAATGAATCAATCATACATCAGTGAAAATTCATGAAGATATCCAAATCATTACAATGAATGATTCCTTTACACCAATGTTGACTGAATATATGCATTTCCCTTCTGCAGAAGTGGAATTGCAACCAAATACCTATTTTGCACCCATAAAAGAAGAAATGGTCTCGACCAGTGACCCCAGGTCCAAACCCTGTCGACCATAGCTCTCCCTTAATTCCGCTTTGGCCCCGCCCTACAAACGGATGAGTGTTACCGCAGCTCTGTCATTAGCAGCCAAATTAAGATTTTGATACTGGACTAGTTGTCTCATACGTACTACTCCTACTACCTATACCATAACTATCTGGATATATTAAGGACTACTATATGAATGGACTTATAGCGCTAAATCGGACGGGGAATAAATAAAATGAGACTTTACCACCCGGAGAGCTTTATATGTATTCTTTTTTGCCGCCGATGCGGTCATGGCTCTGTGGAGCGGGAAAAAAAGGTAAACAAAGGAAGCCATTGACGCACTTGTTGATGATTTGGATGCCCTTTGCCTAGTGTGCGTTTGAATGTTTCATTTGTTAGAGGGATCTGCTAACAATAATATGGTTCTGGTGGTTGGGTATTATTTTATAAGTGCTCTGTGGTAACTTCCAAATAAAATGTCAAAACTGTTTGAAAAATAAAATCTTTAACCGTTGGTGACTCAGGTACCGAGTTTGTTTTGTGTCCTGAGTTGCGTACCGGGAGAACTCACGGCACGCTTGTTATGTTTCTGTCGGTTTGTTTTAGTGCAGCATTGCGAATGGGCCTGATACTACCTACCAGCCGAGAATTCCGATTGTTTGGAGGACAGGGCTGTGGGGGTGGACTCGGGCTCGGAGGAGAGTCACTTGGGCGATACTCCTTCGCAGACGTCGAGTCCGCGGCAGTTTTTTAAAGCTGAGGAGCAGGAGGAGGTAGGATTGCTCTTAACGGTTGCACCCACATGTGCTGCGCAGCGGCGGATGAGAGTACGGCCTCCCTGCTTGCGCGACCCCGAAGCGGCTTGCGGAGGAGGGACAGCTCAAGCTGGGCTTCCCTATCCTCTCCGGAAAGCGTCCAGGCGTTGGCACTCCACAGACGGTGGTTCTTCTGTGGAAGCCGCTCCGGGGAGGTCAGGTCACTCAGAAGCTCTCTACGTACCGGTGAAAACTTTCGCCCAAAGACTTGCAAACTACCGAAGGAGCTTCGATCCTTCTCGAAGGATCCCTATATGAGCTCGACTAGCGGGGCAAAGTTGCCAACGGCCAGGCAGCACCCGACTGCATTCTCCCACTTCTGGGAGGACCAGTTGAGGCCCCTAGACCCTGGCGGTGACCTATGGTCAAGCCAGGTGCTTTCTCATGGTCCTCGCCCCACACCTCCAGATCATCGGTGGGGCCGAGGGTTGGAGCTTCCTCCTCGAAGACTCCGATTGCCTTGACCGTCCTAGCATCGCTAGTGACTTGACAAAAAAGAGGTTTTAATGTCTCTGGCGCGTGACTAGCTTCCTGCGACGCTCGCGTGATCATGCCGCGGGCGACGGTCTTTGAAGAGAGCTGGGCATCTTCTTTGGATCTGAAAGGACTCCTACCTACACGTTCCGTCGCAAAAACAGACTGTCGCTGGCTCAAAGAATTTGACAAAGCAGTTATCAAATTGATTTTCCAAGCACATGATCAAAACCTAACTCAAAGTTTGAGAAATGGCAGGCAGCATGCTATAAAGTATTCTCGCTGCAATGAAAAATATCAGCACTGGTGTGAAATTGAAGGAAAGATATGGTGCTCAGAAATGGCAAATTTCTGACATTTGGACAAAACGCTGTACATCGTAGAACATCGTAATTCAGTGTATAACAATGAAAATCACTACTGGCCATTGGAAAATACAGAGGGGAAGTGAAGAAAAGCCAAAGCAAGATTTAGACCATTGTACACCTCGCTTCCAGAATATTCATACCAAGTGCCAATGATTCCATTTACATGTCGTAAAAGGCGACTATAAGGGGCAACTCGTCTGTTATCTGAACAGACTGGTTGTATTTATATTTAGAATTTTAAGGTATGACTGTATTTAGATGTACTATAATGATATTTTTTATTACTCTAGTTTAAAATCTGTATTAAAACATACCATTATCAATTACACATATATATAAGACCATCAATTTAATCTAAAATATTGCCTTAATGTTTCTATATTGTATTATTTATCCTGCGATTATTATTAGTATTTGCAATTTTTTCTTGATACATGGGTGATGAACTTTGTCATCAGTGTATGATGTGTATACCGTAATAACTTGTAATTGATCAGTATATCTTGTGAAGCTGTGTTTTTCTATGTGAATTGTTGCATTCAATTGGGTTATCTTATTTTATACATGGATGGGTGATGATCTGGTTCAGTGTATGATATGCATCTATTTACAATTGCTGTAATTCTATTTGAAATGTAGTTTTAATATTGCCTCTTTTAGATATTAGGCCTCTTCAGGTGATACATTATTGGAAATTACTCCCGACTACAGTCAAATGCGGATAAAGTTGAAATAGTTTAAATTTATCTGAAAAATTTCATTATGAAGACTAGGATTGACGACTATAGATAGAAATGAACATATTGACAGGCCTATAACATCAGGAAGTACAGAATTCCATGGGGAGTGGGGAGCTGACTTTGGTGAACCACAGAAGGAATTTTTAAGATGGGCCCTAAGGAATTTGCTACAAAGGATGACGAATACAGAACAATCATTTGGAAGACTTGTATAATTTCTTCAGGCTTTTTGGGGGCACCATATCTGTACCACTTCCCTGTGTGACCTCCATCAGGCATAAGGTTTGTTGATGTTGACCTAGTTGAAATGGATTCTTCAGAAAATGTTTCATCAACCAACCAGATGTCTTTAAATAGGCTTATGGCCTATGCCAGTTCCCCCACCTAACCAATCGGCTCCATATATAACTGAAAACTATCACCGCAAACTGGATCAATCACAGGCTTCTCAAACAATTTCAAACCAGACTTCAAACTCCAGAGGAAGAATGTTAAGCTGATCGAAGGAAACTCTTGAAGGGGGAAATGGAATGGAATGTAGTGTTAGAAGGTTGAAGTCCATAGATAACACTGAAGCCGATATAGAGATTCAGTGAAGACCAATGCATCAGTGTGGCTATTTGCCAAATGCACATGGGTTTTGCTCGGGAAACCAGGATAGGATAAATTGAAACATCTACAGTGGCCATATTTTATGCACAGGAAATGGAGATGTCCTCTACCAACAATGATCTCTCCATTCCTGTATTGACCACTTATCAATACTATTTTCAAAAGAAAGTGCAACAGAGAGAATGCTACCCTGCAGTACACCCATCTGTTATTTAAATTTGGATAAGATGCACCCTAAAAAACAATCCGTCAAAAAGTTCTTCATAAACAAAGGCATTTTGCTTCTTAGTTGTATCATTAGACTTCTCAAGATCAAGGAATCCTGACATAACATGTTTTCTAACAAAACCATCTCGAATAAAAGATTTGCGGCAACTAGAAGGGGCGACTCGTTTAGTTGAACCTGGATTGTAGTTGCAACATGTGATTGTCAGCATAGGTTTTGACATTGTCTAAGTTCGATTTGAATTTAGTCGCATTTGATTATAGAATATTTTCCAGAGAGTAAACCAATTTTTCATTTTACCGTAAAACATAGTTACAGAAATTATGGAGCTTTTAAGCCAAATTTTACAGATTTCAGATATAGTATGGGATGTGCATAGGTTACCCACATAGTACTAAAAAGCAAATCTACCAAGAAGGGCATCTGCTCGAGAGCTAATGGCAGTCATACAGCAATTTCTATTGTGCTACCTTGCACGATGAACATGGTTGCCTAAGGGCTAGGCCTACCGCAAAAAACTGAATTGCATTGCAAAGGGCATCTGGTCAATTATTTTCATGCAGGTGTTTCAAGCATTACAACAGGAAGACCGATGAACAGCTTGGAGTGAAGGTTGAGGGTGGATGCAATGTTTATAAATTAATGTGTTAAGATTTTGTATTTATCCTATGTCTTAATTTTGCTCCAATAAAACCTCATAGCTAAAACTATAAAGGGCGCCAACAAGCCTAAGGTTAGGGTGGGTGGCACCTGCCTACCTTAAAAAGGGGCAAGGATTCGCCTTGAGCCGCGTAAGTATTATGGGAATAACTACACATCTGTACTGAATTTTTACTGCAGTAGTATTCAATTCTGTACAGATTCAGAATCCAAGAAAGCAACCACAGAAAATTTTAAGTTGAAGAGCGATATCTGCTGCGTAAATTGAAAACTTTCAAATAGAGGGTACATTTCCAAAGCTTGTGTTACTGCAAAGACCAAACTTCACAGAAATGGATACAGATTTAGACAAACCAGAAATAAGGGATTATTGATGTTACAAGACCAACCCAAGCAGTTTGCTCTATGGATGGTTAAGCAGCCAATGCTTCTTTGGTGAAGAGACATTTTACCTCACTGGCATAAGTTATGTACATAAAACCAATCCCTTCAACAAAACTAAACTCCAAGAGTTGCCGTGCAGGGCCAGCATTATTGCGCAGTTGCACCACTAAGGGTAATAAAGTATCTGGTGGTACAGTGGCCTAATTTATTGTAGCAATATCACACAAAGTGTTAACATGCAAACTCTACAAGAACATGAATGGAGAATTCTTTCCCAATTTGTAGAAGACCATTTTACAGACTCATTTAGGAGCTACCTTGTATCAGGAGGAGAAAATACGGAACATCGCAAATGCCAGCCATGGACTGGCCTGCACACAAGCTTGAATTTCTTTAACTCTTGTATACGAACAGGCAAAGGTGGTAAAAAGCTTACTTTTCACTTGCCATTTTGGAGAAAATGAATGGCAAATTTTTTAAATTCTTGAAGGCAAGAGTGATGTACCAGTAAGGTTTTGCACCAAGTCCTAAACCTGGCACGGGTTACAATTTTTCGGTACAGGCAAGGGCTGAATTAAATTGCATTGGAAAATTCAGATATTTCACTACCCATGTCATCTTTAATTACTCTTACTGAAGAGACGGCAAGTAAAGCAAGTTTCACATCTGACTCTTGAAAATAAACACTCAAATCGAGCCGTTTACATTTTGTCATTTAATGCGATTGCTAGCAGTAGTAGTGAGCGGTATACACTATCAGCGATTATTTGACAATATCTAGTGTTGGGCGGTATGCACTATTGAGGATATGACAGCAAGGAGTCATCTCAAGACTGTCTGCCACAAAGTGCATTTGGCTAAAGCCATTTCTGAGAAAGCTGACCAAGGACAAACGATTAAAAAAAAACGGGGAAAGGAGGGTGGTTCAATTCTACATTCAATTATGAACAGTTTAAAAATAAAATGCCCTCTGAAGTTGCCAACCTTAATTTTGGTATGGTTAAGTTTTAAGGTACTCCGCCAATACATAATTTTAATTTGCATGGAAGAGTAAGAATATAAAACCACCTCTGTAGACATTTCATATTTTAGTCCCAAGGATGTAATTGAGGCAGCCTTCATTCTGTCAAGCACTACTGCACAACTTCATACAGCGCATGACGGAATCGTGTGTAACACCTCATTTGTATCCATGGGACACTTAAGGAAATGTTTACCAACACCTCTTGGCATAACATTTGGCTACTTTTTCTGTTTTAGTAGCGACAAAGACAGACTCATTCTAGCGTCACTAGTGACTCGGCAAACTGAAACTTCATTGGCCCTGGCACAACGCCACGCCTCAGAGGCGAGAACCTGTTTTACGTTGCACTCGCTGAGCTCCGAGCTAGTCTTGGGAGGTCTCGAAGACTAAGTCAGAGTCCTGTGATGTCCTCCGTGGGGGACAATACGGTGACTCTGCTTGCTTCAGCCAAGCGCATTGAGTCTGAACAGGCGCTCAAGGAGGCTCAGGCCAAGGTTTCCTCCGGGAAATCTTTGGCCAAGAAGAAGCGTTCCCGCTCATCTTCCTCTGGCCGTGCCGCCAAGCAGGTGAAGCCTGCACTGACTCTGCAACCCAAGCAGCCCGGGCTACTTCTACTCATGACAGATCGTATGTAATACCTCATTTGCATCAGTTTTAGTGGTGACTAAGTCCGACTTGCATCCTAGAGCTTGGACACCGCCATAATATCGAGAGCTTGGACACCGCCATAATATCGAGATTTTGATAATGACAACTCATTCAATCGGAATATTCCATATGTCAATCCTAATCTCGATTTATATGGAATTATATTTTGGATTTATTCCTACAAGCAGCCCAATTTTTACACTGTTTATGTTCGGAACTGCTATCGTTATTGTATCTTTTTCCTGACAATTTTATGGGGAAAAATAATTTTTAAACTTTACTAGTAGTAATCAACATTGGTGTAAAGGTAATCCGCTCAGTATGATAAGCGTACATGCAGGTTAAGATTTAGGTCAATTCCATGGTTCCTTAAAACCCCCCCTTCAGACACTGGTTGTAGTCCAGCCATGTCCAAGTTGAAAATCACTTCTATGATTGCATTTAATTTTATGAAAATGACCCATGGGGATAAACCCAGAGGGCATTTTGAATCAATCACATAATACATTGAAATGTGCAGGGGCATAGCCAGGATTGTAATTTGACAGGAGGCTGAGACCGTCTTTGTACCCTAAATTTGTCCAAATTAGGCTGATTTTGCACGATTTTGTCAAATTTGACGGGGGCTAGCGCCCCGAGCCCCCTCCCTGGCTACGCCACTGATGTGCCTATACTGTACTGTACTAAACACATGTCGGTATTTGGAGATTAAAGTTTAACCACAAGACATTTCATAATCATGCTGAAATTTTCTTAAGTACTAACGTTTAGTGGGCTAAATTGAGCATTAAAGTCCAGTTTTTACATGTTAATAGGATTTTTATGGGATCACATGACCCTATTGAGTTGAAATTTCCCAAAACAAGTGCAAACCTAAACCCAACAACAAACAGCAATAAGTCTCTTCCTAAACCTGTTTAGGCGAGACAATTGGAAGGTTATTTTTCTTTGACAATTAGCACAAGCACACAACTTGGAATGATATGCAGAAATTGGCTTTTTGATAATTCTCATGGTCCCCTTTGTTGGTCACTAATGACTTGCAGCATACAAGCTGCAGTATGTATTACTTCCTAATATCAATATAGTTTCAACTCCTGATAGTTATAAATAGCATTGGCACAAGGTTTTTCTTGATAAAAATATATATTAATTTAAAATATACTTGTTTAAAAAAAGGCACACTGGATATGATGAAGCACTTGACTACACTAAACTCCATCACAGCACGGTAGCATCAATCATGGCAAACGCCCATCTGCAAAATAGAACAATGAGAGAACCGATTATGGAACGAGTTGGCTAGAAAGTTGAGCCTAGGAGTTGAGCCTAGGGATGGTATTTGTTACACAGTAAACTGATGACAAGGTGAAGTTTTTCTTGATGAAATTTCAGATACCCAATTTTTAAGTTCCCTTTAACTGATTTACTGTTTGGTGTCAGCAACAATTAACATTTATATACAAATTGGAAAAATTGCAAAGTATTTGTCCTCAAAAAATGTGCACTTTTTGAGATGTAAATTTTACATTTGGTTGCCAGCACCTATACAGTGTAATTTAATACAAATTTCAATTGTACTGAAGAGTTACAAATGGATTAGTAACTGGGTCATCTGATATTTTGTTAATTACATTATATCCTGCGCGCCTACTCAACCATGTGGGTCATTCCATTAACAGAATCAAGCATATGACACGGTTGGTGCAGTCATAAATGACACTTAAAAACATTTTAGACAATGTAAATTTGTAACTAGGTATGAAAAATGATATTCAAATGGTTTTTAAAATTTGTTTTAAATGAAAAGCAAAGTAAATTACTTTGATTTTTCTCCTATCATTTACTTCCAAAACATCTTTAAGGGTCCTACATTGATATAGTATACATACAAGGTTATGAGAAATGAGGCACACAATTTTTCCCCCAAGTTCTGGTTATGGATCTATCGCTCCAAAGTCAAAGTGAGGTGTGATGGGCCTGCAGCCAGTACAGAGGGAAAATAGTCTTATTTCCCCGATAAAGCCATGTAGTATTTGATTACACCTCGCCTACTTTGTGGACAAGGATGTAAAGAAGTAGCACTTGTAATCTGAATCAGCCAATGAAATCGCATGATTATGTTATGAATATTCATGAGGTATAAATAGACCTTGGCAAATCATTCTCACCCCTTCAATTTTCCAGATGTGTTCAAGGTCTAATAGAAACCACCCGACTAGATCCCAAGCCCTAACTTAAAACGTTTAATACACTTGAAAAGCAAAGCAGATTGATGAAGGCATTTCAACAGTGTGTGGCAGGGGATAGCAGTGTTTTATGTAATTGTGATTGTTGAGATATTCTTTGGCAATTTACAACCTTCACTTGGGGCAGCAAAGTTGACCAAATGTATGCATGTAAACTTCACAAACATGCTTTACTAAAAGCTCAACTCAAAACCAATCCTGGCCTTAATCTCGCCAATTGAGAGAAATGCGACAGAATCCATAGCATAATTTCTTTAGTCTATGGGACACTCACTTGTCAGCAGCCGTCTTGCTCTCTGTTCGGAACACCGACATGACTCGACCTTGATGAAAGAGTTGTAGAACAAGTCCAGGTTCGATACCTTCATAATACTGCAAAGGAAAATTCAGGTTGCAACTTAGACACCATAATTTTTTATCAGGGCATCACTATTTACTACTTGACAAACATTGGTTTGGTCACTATGATCAACGAGTTAAATACCAACGGTGGACCAAAAGAAAAAGACTCAAAATAAAAAACGGTATATAAACATGGACACCCAAAACTAAGCACAATTGGGCGGGATGGCATACAAATGAAAGTCATATTTGAGGGGAGGGGCAAAAGCATAGTTATCCCAAGGTAAGGGCACCTAATGATTATTTCTTTACAAGTCTTTTCATGCTACAACTGATAGGAAATTAATTGCACAGGGCTTTTTTGATGTTTGAAAGACATTAAAAGCGCCATTCTTTAGAAGTCCCATACGCGACCAAAACTTTATTTTCCCTTGTGACAAAACCCATCTAGCGAATGTGGAAACCTTGGGTTAGGTTTGTTCAAACCTAACCCAAAACTGGTTTCGCTAGACTGGTTGTTTTGTCACAGGGGAAAATAAAGTTTGGTCATGTGCGACTTCCCGAAGAATGGCCAAAAGCATTGTTGGCATATAAAATTGAGAATACTGACTGGGTGGGTGGGTAACACCATTGTCCACAGCACACTAGCACAATCATGGGATTACACCATAGAATTACAACATGCCACATTTGTTACTCAGCTATTTACTTACATTAAGATAAAGCCATTGGCAGCAAGTAAATGGATCAACAAAATAGAATATGTGAAGGTTTATTTTCATTGTATCTAGCAGAGTGTTCCTAAATTTTGTAGGCTGAAAGGTCCCAGGAAATGCAAATAGAATTGATGTGGTTTGTGTCAAGTCTACAAGGAGTGACTAGAAAGCATTCAATATTTGGGTTGGTGATGACATCATTTCAGAGTATAATAGAAAATTCCAGGTGACTGGTGTGAATCTATTCATGACACTGACTGAAAATTGTTTCACTAATGATGTCACTGGTAGTGTTATCTTTTATCTGGCCCAGTTTATTGGAATGAAATGTCCCATAAAGATTTGGAATAGGTTTATCGCATTTCCTGGGACCTTCAAAAACCAACAATTACAATACTTCAATCAGAAAAGCTACTTGGTTTGGAAAAATAGCTTTTGATGAAATCAACTAGTTTGGTCATCAATGGGCTCCTCAGTATTGTAAAATCTTATGCACTTAATTGGCATATTTCTAAATCTTATTTTCCTAAACTCTGCCAACTGTTTTCTGCTAGCTAAGAACTGGGTACAACACTTGCATCGTTTTGCTCCAATAATGTGCAAGGGCCAATAACCTTCAAATAAACATTCGAAACATTCTAAGCGAAATACAATGCTTGCATCCTCATACGCTCGCGTATATTCACAAGCGCTTGCCAGTGATGCACCCTTACTTAAAGGCAAAATACGCACAAGGGCTTTGTCCAACAGTTCCGTGTGAAGACCCGTTAGGATGCTTACCTGGGTCTTGTCGGTAAATTTTGTTTTGAAAAGGTCTATGTATAAGGTCTATATGGCAGAACAGGACAAGCAACTTGTCATTTTTTATACTTCTGTCCTATGAATTTGACATTTTATTCTATATATTACAACCAATCAAGTGCAAGAAAATTTAAACTCAACCACCGGTTGCTTGCCGGTTTCACTGTTCTTTCAGGTTCGATCAGGTTTCCAAAAATTAAAACACTGTACACCGCCATGAACTGCAAGTCAAACGGCGGGTGAGTTGTGAAGTCGTTCCTTACATACTATCAGAGTAAAAAAATCTAATTTTGCTAGCAGTCGTCAAAGGACTTAACCATTATTTTAACATCACTTCTGATTTTATTGCTTAAGGAGGGGCAATATCCCAATATAGGCCCTTAATACAGAATAAGGCAGCTGTTTCTAGATACTTATGTAATGTTTCTTTCAAATAGCCACCTTATTCCATGTTAGGGGGTTTAACATCACCTTGGGGTGTCTTTTATAAGCTTTACCTCTTGACGACCTTGATCTCGTATCCCAGCAGTGGCATACTCTCCAATGCAGCTACATCTTCACTGGCCTTGTACGTGTATAGCACCTTGCCTTTCAACACAAACCACATGCGCTTCCAATCTTTCTTGCGTTTCGTATGCAAATAGCCGCTCATGTTGGTGTCTGACTCATTGGCACTGACCTGGAATACAATTTAGTTAGGGATTCTTTATCAATTCAATTTGGTGGAGGATATGAAATTATCTCACCGCATAACAAGACCATTGGTTTAGTAATTTTTGCTACGAGGCACATTTCTAAAGGCTGCTCGAGAAATGTAAACTATGCTATTTTGTCCACTATGATCTGAATTCCATAACTGGATTAATTGTTAGCACCAACAACTTAATTGCGGAATGTGCCATATTTGCCGATTTGGGTCTCATAACTTCATTTTCATACTAACCTCTTTAAGGGCTGCTGGACGTTTTGTTTCCTTCAATGATCTTTTCCTCTTGCTCTTAAATTTAGGACGATCCTTACTATCTCTTCCATCCTCTTCATCGCACTCTACACACAAAACAAAATCCAATTACTTGCCTGAATAAAATTGGCCTCATGCAATGTACAATACTTTCTTGCAATATTGGGACAATTTCAATTTCTGAATTTCCACTATTTGACTTAACATTTTTCCAGTGTAGAGCTAACTTCATTGTTGAAGTCTTAAGCACTTTGGTGGGGCCAGTTGATGCATGTTTAGGCCATTCAGTATTCTAACCTCAAAATATGACATTCGAGTGCAAATCAAGCCATTTTCCATCACAACTTTCAATTTTATTTGTAGAGATTCAACCCATGTCGTACATTTTGCCATCATGATGCCAAAAATGTGATTTCTCAAAAGTTTCAACACCACTGTTTCAGATATTCTTTGTTTAACACTAAATTAGAGAATTTGTACACAAACCTGCAATGGCCAGAACATTGAAGCACTCTTCGCAAACTCTGGCTGTCTTTTGGGAAAGATACATCAACGGCACTTTATTCATGGAGCAATTGCCACAAACAACCTGTAAAGATGATTGGTTATAATTTCAGTTAAAATGCCCCATACTCCCTAAGATGATAAGACAGTTGGCCCAACTCAACTTACGAAAACTTAAAATTGGCAAGTAATATAAGATGCGCCTATGATCATTAACATTTTGTACGAGCCATTTGATGGAGTTGCTTTCTAACGCCAAATGATCTTAAGGCAATTTCTGTGCAGTGCCTTGTTGATTCTTGGGCCATAGAAAACCACACTTATGAAAAAATTGCCCCAGTTTGCCAGTCATGTTGCACCTAGTTAAGATTGTTTAAACAGCACCGGCACATTTTCAAAATGAAATTTCTAAAATGTCCTCTCAAATGAGTGTCTTGGCCATTGGAATACAGAAATTTACACATACACCAAAACAGATAGGAACATTAATAACAGGCTAAGCAATCCATGTAATTTCTAGGTCAACTTTAATCAGCAGATTTGTTTATTACATGAAAATCATTGACTCGTGCTCATTGATATTAAAATCAAAAAGGTCAGAATGGTCAAACAGTGGATGCCATGAGAATCATCTCCAGCTTGTGTTTTGTTTAACTCCATTTCCATTGAAGTCAATTTTACCATTTTTAAAATTTTAACCCATAAGTGCCCCTGACTGGTGGAATCGCTTAAGAGACCTGTACAAATAATAACTTATACAATATACGTTATAAAATTATTGAACACATATCGAGTGGTCTCATGTATGATCTTGATTAAAATAACATTAAAATGAATTAAATCATTTTGCCTGACCATGCGCTATTTGAAATTCGCGCTTGTGTAAATGGGATATGTATGTTGTGTTTGAGCATCAATCGCATATCCGGCCAAATCTCATATCCGGATGAGCACCGGTCCCGACGTGTCCGGATAAACGAGGTTGGACTGTACCTTGAGGGTGCACTATTTTTCAAATGTGCATGCGATGCCATGAGCAGCTCGCCATTGGGCAATTCACTTGTTCATGCTGCTCTTGTGGTTTAACCTGCAACTTTTCAACCCCAAATAGAAACTATTCGAATTTAAACCACCTTATCGTAAACATTCAGTCTTTCAGCTTGGTTTAATAAGCTCACCTTGCCACAAGCTCTCAGTGATGCCTCCTCCAATGATGGTGAACTCACAGGTACATATCATACACATAGTAACACGACTGTCAGGAATCCAGATCGGAGCTTTGCGACCTAGGCTGGAGGTGTCTCCTTCAACAAGCTAGAATGATCGCAATAAAACGTTACTATTATTCGTGTGATCTGTGCCCTCCCAACCCACATGATTTCCTAATGTTTATGGGTCAGAAGAGCAGAAAGATCTGGGGTTTTAATTTACCAATAGGCTGGTCTTCTCAAAACAAGGTCACAGGTTATTCCACATCTATGGACTTTCCTTTTCAACAAATACTTGAGTAATGGCGAGAAAATTCCTCAAGGATGCGCAGAGAAAATCCATGAAGGAATTTTCTCACAACGTTGCACAGGGACTTTTCAGAGTAGATGACAGGACATAGGTTCCTTCCATGTAGGACTAACCCTGGGGCTTTAAAAGTCCCCCCCCCCCCCCCCCCCCTGACTCAATTTCAAATATTGTTTATTGTGTAATATAAAACTAGTTAACTAGAAACTAAAGATAGTAACCCTAAAATGCACATAACGAAAGTTTGAATGAATCGGATTTTTCTTTTGATTCAGTAAACCTTTATGTGTATATACATCCTAGATACTGTGTATACCAAAATTCACCTGATCCGGAATTTTATAACAAAGTTGTGGATTTTTCTATAGAAGGAATTCGATTTAAAGTCTTAGCAATTTCACACAATGATGAGTATATTGACAAGCATTATGTACATGCAAAACACGATTTTTGGAAATTGAGGGGCGCCACTAGGAAATCTCTGAGTCGGTCTTTTAAGTTCTACTCCTCATCTGAGAATACCAGCCATAGTGTCCAACATTTCCTGGACGAAGCACAGGCAGGTAAAGCACGTATTTAATATTCCAAAATGGAAATATGAACATTTAAACGCTGCATGCCTCCCCTATACACCCCTAACTTGTATAGAAAGCCACTCGCTGCATAGCCATTTTTATTTCCACATTTCCTGGACTAAGCACAGGCGTAAACACACTTTATTCAAAATGGTATTGAACATTTAAACCTTGCATTATGGCCCTCCCCTATAAACCCTAACTTGTATAAGAGCCACTCGCTGCAATAGCCATAGTGGTCCAACTTTCCTTGACTAAGCACATGCAGTAAAGCACTTTCTTTCAAAATTGTAGTGACCATTTAAACCATGGCTGTGCCCTCCCCTATAAACCCTAACTTGGCATAAAATCCACTCGCTGCATATCCATAGTGTGTTCCACATTTTCCTTTTCTGGACTAAGCACAGGCAGTAAAGCACTTTATTTCAAATGGTAATTGAACATATTGAACATGGCATGCCTCCCCTATAAACCCTACTTGTATAAGAGCCACTCGCTGCATAGCCATATGTCCAACATTTCCTGGACTAAGCACAGGCAGTAAAGCACTTTAGTTTCAAATGTATGAACCTATTTAAACGTTGCAATGCCCTTCCCTCTAAAACCCTAACTTGTAGAAGACCACTCGCTGCATAGCCAATCATGGTTTTTGGGGGTCTTTTGACCTTTCCGGGAACCTCTGAAGATAAAAGGCTCAAAGTAGCTTCATTTAGGTGTCTTTTGTGCCCTTTGGCACAGAAGAACTTTTACCGGACACTCAACACTATTTATAAAGGAGTCTAGGTTTGGCGCCGGACCACTATCCATTGCGATACACACGTCAAAGAATTCGGAAACCACCAACAAATCGAGGCACGACGTGCTAACTGTAACGACGTCAACATCACAAGAACCATGCATAATACATTGGTGTGATCTATCCAACCAATTCTACTTACTGTGCTCGGGGTCATTCAATGTCCATTCAGTGGAAACCCGGAAATATCAATGCGCTTGTGGCACCAGATGTAGCCCATTGAATGGATGACCAACACTGAATATCGAACTAGCTACTTTAGAATGCAACAATGTCATGGATGGAAATATTTTGTGAAGTGTATTTTACTTGCTTGGTGCATATTCCCACTGACAACAGCATAAAGACGATGTCGGTACTAAACCACTGCCTTTTCGCTAATATGGACTTCGATCCTATTTCAACACAAATTGTACTACGGGTCTAGGAAATTATTATAGAATGAAATGTCATTTGAGATTTTGGGCCCAGGGGCGAAGCTGTGTGCTTTTCTTTCTGTGCTTTGGGTATAAAGCTATACACATGACCCAACCAAGGTTAATTATATTTAAGAGATACGCGCTTTTTTAGTATATCTACAATGTTGTGAGAAGTTTCGTTTGTGTGTGGGCATTTAAAGTGGTTATATTTGTCTACTTTGCCTTTTTATTTAATATGCCTCTTCATGTCTCAGGCAGTTGGCTCAAAGGAGATTTAAATAGCTTTAATTTGTAAATGACCAGGCCAAGGAAATCGTTGTTTTTGAAGTGCTTACGCATGCCTACTTGGAATTTAGTCCTCCTTGGGGTGTTATGGGTAATGGCCAAAACAAATTTCTATGCCAATTCTTTCTTGCTCTTGATTAATACTTGGCCAACTAACATTGATGCTATAACGGCAATTTTCATGCAATAATCAACTCAAAAATAACATTTAACACTAAACATTCTCTCCAATCCCTTCTCCGCAGGTAGCATCAGGCAGCATCCTTCCACTATGTAGGCATCCAGCAAGCATCCAGCATTGATTGTAGTCTAGTGTTGATTGCGGTTAGCATTGTTGCATTCCAGGAGGATACCGGTAAGATCCAGGAACACCATTACCAGTATACCGCCTGAAATACAACACGTACTACCAAGTTTCTTTGTTACGTTCATCTATCCTGTCCTGGGTTGGTAGAGTAGATCAGCACACCAAATAGAGATACGGGCACGTGGAGAGAAAGACTGCAGCGTGAGACCAAGTAAAAATCTTTTACCGTGTCTGTTTTGAACAGAGAATGAACCCTTTTTGGTGGCATATCCGTTATTGTGCTAGTCAGGTGGGCTTTGATCCACTCGTCTCGTTCCTCTGGTGTGCTACACTAAACCAAATATTTAAGATTGACCTCGTCTTCAAAAGTACTGTGACATGAACATATTTGCAAGTAGGCTTTCTCACTCATTCATTAAGAAACCCTCTAAACTCATACACACTATATTGCGTTGTACCACCCAAGTGACCATTGAAAAAATCCACTGCAACTTTGGTTTGTGGATTTTGTACTCTTTCAGGCATTCTATTCGGCCAATTTTGCAACGCTTTAAAACAATAGGTGTTCAATGAAGAGCATGTTTAGGCAACAAATGGATATTCCGAAAACTCAAAATGATTGTACATTTGCCACAAGACTGATTGAAAAAGATGCAGATACTTTTTGTGTCCAACTGTATTTTAATACTATACATTTCTTTAGTCGAATACAACTACTTTCAGACAGCGTGAATGACCTCTTAACACGAGGATGTTTTGACTCGTTCTTGAAGTCCTCTAACTGTGGCTTGGTCACCTTCAGATTAAGTATGAACAAAAAATTCATTGATTTAAGCTAAATGCATCAATTATGACTTGTTTTTAGTCTTACCAAAGTTACCTGTTGGCTACTAGGCTTTCTGTTTAGACATCCCGAAAAATAAATAATCTTATCTTAAAGAGGGAAGGGGATTATTAGCTTTGGATATCGCTTGGCCAATTTTGATTATAATCAGCGGCTACACTTTGCAACCGACAATCTCCAACAAGCAGCTAATTGCTTGTTCTGACACTAGCATGTGTATAACTGATGTCACAGCTGATTAATTGTGATGCCCTCCAATCAAATCAACGACTAACAATCCCCATTGTTGCTCCCTTAGTGCAAAATTGTGCAACTTTTTAGTGTTCACAATGTGGCAAGGTTTTCTGCTGAAACAAAAACTACCATGTACTAATTGAATTGGATGCCCTGAAACAGTGGCAAAATCTTTCCCATTTTGAGTCTGTATCAACCACTTAGTGGATATATAACACCCATGGGTTTATTCTGGGCCTTTTTGGGAAATTGTAAAGATGGCATATAATATACATATAGTTGTTGTTAGCATTCCTGCGGGCAATTTTTAATTGAGACACTAGGGGGTTAAGAATTGCAATCAACTTAAAGTTAACAATTTTTAAAAGATGGTTTTAAGGGAGGGCTGGTGCACGTCAAAAAACCACTTTAAAACCAGTAGCCATATTGTAACTTTCGTAACATTAGGGCCCCGACCATCCAATGATTTGTTTTTAACTGTAGCTCCTATTACTAAATGTTATCATTTGGGGCATACCCTATATAATTTCCAGGGGTTAGAATAAGGCAGTGCCGTCACCAGTTTCTCCCAGGGTCTAATTTTGGATTGTCAGAATCCACTGTACAATTCAATTTGCTTACACCTAAGCTGATTGAAGGTTTAGCATAAAATTTTAAGTGTTCCATTTCAAGAGCTTACTATTATAAGTTTTGCAATAAGATCAATCACCTCTCACCAAAAATATATTGTCCTTTTTATTTCAAATCATGCAACATGATATGCTATTTCATCATATTGAGGGTTGACAATCAGGACGTAACTCAACACTGAAAGAAATATTAAAGAATTTCTTTAATCCTGCTGCTCAAATTAAAAATGTTCTTTGTTTACTAAAGTTCATATGTTTGCTTACAGTACCATATACGAGCTTTATGAGATGTTTACATTTTGAGTAATGAATAGATTTGCTTAGTAGAAAATATTAAACATCACATTTCTCAAAAGCAGTATTACAGCAGAATTAAAGAAATTATTTAATATTTCTTTCAGTGCTGAGTTACGTCCTGTTTGACAACCCTCGATATACACTAGTGGGAGGAAAGACTAGCAGGAGCCAACTAGGAGTACCCAGAGAAAACCTGGAAACCAAAATCATTTAATTCATGGGTTTATCCCTCAAGGATTGGATCTTAAAGCCTTTTTATGGAAACATTTAAATTATCAAGTTTTATCAATCCATTAAAAGCAATGAAGTAAAAATAATGCCAAGCTAAAACTGAAAGTGCTCCTGGTAAAGAGCAAAAATATGCAAATGAGCTCATGATTGCTACAAATAGTGATGCAGAGCATGGGTTATTATTGCTGTTAGTTTAATGAGTCAATGGGGAGCAAAAATATGCAAATGAGCATAATATGCACAAATAATGACAGTGGAATGGACGTATTACTGCATGCCACCGCTACCCCACATACAAGTTTCATCAAATTCGGGACATTTGAATCTGGTAGAAGTTCACCGTAGTTAACCTAACCAAGTTAACTTAGCAAATGGGAACACTAATGCTACGACGCACATACCCGCAGAAGAATCCGCCGTCGAAACATCCCCATAGCCAGGGGGATATATTCAAGTAATGGTAACAAAATGCCTGCCTGTGCGACTACTCCCTCGCAATGTAAAGTTGTGGACCATACCAGGTAATAGCTTTGCATGCTTAATAGGCAATGGATAGAATTAGAAGCCGAATAAACCCTTGAATCCAAATCTTATACTTGAATTTGCTTACCCTCATTCCAGCCAGAGATAGCACATTGTCAAGCCTGGTATTGACCAGGAGGAAAAAGGCGGTTGTATTACAGCAAAATATTCATTCATATGAAAAGACAATTGGACAAATAAGGTTGACAAACTAGCACTATAGAATCTACAGATTCCTTGCGAACATTTTCAACTGCACGAAATGGGGGTTATAGATTTTAAAATGCATTAGTTCCCCACTGCCAATGGGTTGCAAATGAATACAATGGGAATGGTTAAAATATGTCATAGAGCAATCTGCAATAGCGCCACTTGTCAGTTGTGTTGTTATTAACTGTCATACCTACCAAATCTAACACATGCCAGCTATGAGCTGGGCCTTTTGCCACTTAACCAGACATGAGCATTTGACCCCACATTACCTTACTCGACTTTACAAGTGGCCCGACCTACATATTTTACACCAAAGTTCCAGTTTTTTTTTGAATCTGACAAATTTGAAAATCAAAACAAGCTCATTAGCATTGAAAATAAGTTCAATTATTTCAAAGGTTCATTTGGGCGTTGACACGCGCTACAAAACTGTCAATGTATTTGCTCTTTGCAGTTTTGCCATTTGCAGGAGAGCCTTGACTGCAGCCAATATGAATGGGAGCCTATTATGCAATTAGTTCGCTTCTTTCTTAACAAATCGAAACCAATGAGTCTTGCCTATTGCAGGATGTCTCCGTCCAACATCGGACGTATCCCCATCATGACTCTTCCACAAATTGTTCTATCGTGGGCCATCTTGTCCAAGTTGTCATAGGTAGTCTGTGTCGTCACCGCCACCGACCTCTTCGGTTGTCTACAGCGCTTCCTCGTGCCAGATTATTGGTTGCCCCAATCCAAATTCTTTGTGTCCATATGTAGCATGAAAGTCTAGAGCAAAAATGGTCCAGCCCAACTTTTGCTGCATGGTTTGTCAATATGTCTTCAATCTGTTTTCTGACGTATCTCCACTGCTTTTTTACGTTGTCTCTTAGTGACAAGTTGAGCATTTTTCTTCCCATTGCTCTTTGGGCTGTGATCAGCTTTTGTCCGAGCAGCTTTGTAGTTGACCATGTCTAAGCACCATATGGTTATTGTGATAACACACATGATCAAAAACATTTCAAAATCATTGGTATAGCTTTGTTGCACATTATTTCTTGTGTCATACCAAAACACTCGCTCAATCCAGTTTTTATCCTTCTCATTACTTTCTTTGTGGTGCCCGTCTTTCATCTTTAAGTCCTGTCCTAGGACTTGTACTCCTCTAACTTTCTCGATCAAGTGACCATCAACTGTTATTGTGGAATCTGTGGTGAATTGTCATGAACTTTGTCTTCCGGCCTTACAAGAGGTGAAGTCATTGTTATAACACCACTCATTAATCAGTGTCCAGCTTCGAGGCTCTCCCTGCATATGGCGACCGTGCAAAGGGCGAATAGTATTCGAGTGTAGTACGTTGCAGGGTTGAAACATTTTACCATGCCACCACCCCACACCCTAGCACACCCATCCCACACCCCAGTCAAGTAATCAATTCCCTGTGTGCTGATCAACAATTACGTACCCAGTTTTACATGCTATACATATTTAGAGAAAAAGATGATATTTTTTAGTTTTGGGGCCATCTAGATGGTGTCATAATGGATGGCATCCATATTTTGAGGGTGGATGCCGGCGCACATCTAAGATGGCCAACAAAAAATCTTTTATTGCATTCTTATTTAGAAATGTGTAATTTTTTTGCTTTCATCGACATAATTTATTTGTCAAAAAGTCTAACATCATTTTTATTTATTCATTTAAATAATTCCACCCCTCTTTAAAACAAATGTTTCAATCCAAAGAAACCAAAGTCATCGCGTGTGATCGTCACGCTGCGTAAATTGCATTTGCGTACCACGCTAAATCACGATGCAGTATAAACGCGCCCATTTGCGTCGAGTCTATTCGACTACACCGCGTAATTGCTGCAACGCACTATCCATCTAATTACCCAGTAATGGATGGGCAGAGCTTTGACCTACTCCAATCAAATTTCTTGTTAACAGGATAAACCACGCCCACTGAATAAGAATGACTAATGAACCAGGCTCATTAAAATTCTAAATCGCCTATGTCAATTAGAAAGATTACAATGACACTACTTTGACGTTTGCCATTAATTAGCCGCCCACACGCATCCTTGAGGTCTACAGCCACCCCTAATTAGCTTCCTGGCTCATTAAAAATCGAGCCAATTAGCCAATCTGATTGGACATTGTAATGAAGGTTTTAATCCAGTACAAGGTAAATGATTGGCCATGTTAGAAATTACAATTTAATGAATTTTTACAATTTAGTTTGTCAAAAATATTACCTACTTGATTTCAATGATACTGTTATACACTCCAAAAATGTTGATGAAATTAGGCCCCTACAAAAACAACTTTTTAAACTAAGCAACATAACTTTCCATACCTGTGGCCAGGAGAAGTCAGGGTGTGAGTCTTGACCTCTCACTCGGTGCAGTTATTAAACTATATTCCACCGAGTGACATGCCAAGACAAACTCTTATGATTCCTTCTGGTTTTCTTTTGAATACAGGTATGTGATGTACTTAATCATGTAATGATATAAATATTATTTCTAGATTATGCAGATCAAGTTTAGAGATTTAAAATACACTAGTTGGACTTTAAAAGATCATTTTAAAGTGCCAACCTGTTGAAGTGAGACAATTGTCTAATGCAACTAGTGTGCCAAGAGATGAGCATCTTTAGCAGATTTAATGACTGTTAAATGTGATATTAACTTCAGATAAAAGGTATGTGCACACAATAGTATGATGTATGTTGTTAATACATTAAGTTAACATGTTAGGCCCTTAAAATAAGTGTTTTACTTCTAAATATTGAGTAAATAGGTGTTCATCTAGCAAGAGTGTTGCTAGATCAGGCACCCAATTATAGCACCCAATTTTATAGTGTAGCATAGAGACTCCCATCTCTGTTACACCCAAATTGAGGTTAATTGGCCAAGGTTTGGGCTTCATGTGACCCTCATTGGCATCCCCTTTCTACCAAATCCTGCTCTCTTGTAATCTGAGACCAACCACTGGGATGGGTAGAGATGCCTGCGTGGCAGTGAATGGGAAGCATCGCTTGTACTGGGGTGTCACTGGAATGTCATATTTGGCCATAATAGAATTATTATTTGTTTGTCATAGTGCCAAACATGCATTTGAGAGATTGAGGCTTTGGCATTCTAATATTGTTTGGTATGGGAGTAACAGTTAATTATAATGAGTTAATTTAGGATTTCCTGCAAGAATGTGAAATGGACTGTGAAGCTCTTTACCAAATACTATATAGTTCGTGAGCTCAGAGGTTTAATTGTAATATCCTAATTATCAGACCATGCAATTGAGATAGTAACGTTGTCATGATATAAGTAAAGCATACTTACAGGACTAAATAGCGATAGGCTTTGTTAGGAGATGAGCTAACATTAGTTCAGGATATTATGACTTATATGTAACTATCATGGTAACAATTGAGTTTAAGCATAAATAGATTAGAACCAGCAAGGATTGAGTTAGTAACTTGTCAGATGCCTAATTATTATACAATATGGCTGGGGATAGCAGTAATTGCATAGGTCTATTTATGTGCATGGCGAGGAGATAAATACCTCAGGATAATTATGTCAATTATACTTTAAAGAAACAGTCTAAATCATTCCATCTTGTAAATATTTTATGAACTTATATATTTTATTATTTTTGTAGTAGTTGTTAGTTACACTATGGCAGTTATTAAACTATATTCCACCGAGTGACATGCCAAGACAAACTCTTATGATTCCTTCTGGTTTTCTTTTGAATACAGTGAAACAATCCTGGAAACACCCGTAACAATACCAACCACCTACATTTGTAAGGCCCATATGGAACGGTTAAATATGTAGCAAAAGCCCATGTTACGTTGTCTATCCATTACTTTGGCAGCATGTTCACCATTTTGTTTTCCAGAGAACAAAGCCAAATTTATACAGCCTTAAGGCACTATCGATGATCCTCGGAAAATTAAATTTGAGATTCGCAAGAGTGAGTGGCGAGTATTAGAATTTACGACACCTCTAAGTTGTGGCATATCGCATCATTTTGATAAATACAAACATTTTACAACTTTTAGAAAATACCATAATGAAAAATTTACTTCATTAAAATCTAATTATGACAGTTAAACATTTAAATCATCTTCCTTCAGGAAATTTATCACCCAAAGAGGCCTTGCATCTTGAAATGTTTACAAATCTGGGATGTTATTTTCCATGTATAAACGCATAATCAACACATTTTCAACTAGAAAGAGCACAATCACAAGGGATGCACAGAGGGACTGGCTCACCTCTAAGCAAATAGCAATGGGTCATAAGTATGCTGTTTGCTAAAACAATTTTGTCCCTTCGCAGAGGTAATTAGAGTAGAATTTTCAAATGACTAATGAGAAAAATGATTCAACATTTCTTATTTGATCTTACCAAGAAAAACTTGCGTGGCTGCATGACCTTCCGAGACAGCTTGAGAAGCTCCCCTTCCTTTATGAATACCTGCACAAGAAAGCAAACATCACACTTGATTTATTTTACACTCATACAACCTACCGAGTTATTCTTATGGGCTGGTATTCTGAAAGGGAGACTAACTTTAGACCTGGGTTTAAACCAGGATTAGTCCTACAAGAGGGGACCTTTTTTCCTTTCAAAATACTGTGGAAGTTAATTGTAACGGGCGAGAAAATTCCTCATGGATGGGCTGGAACAGCCCATCCATGAGGAATTTTCTCACCCGTTACAGCACACTTTTAGAGTATTTTGTAAGAAAAAGGTTCCTCTTTTAGGACTAACCTTGGTTTGAAACCCAGGTCTAAAGTTAGCTCCCTTCAGAATACCAACCTTCTATTTACTGCACTGCTGCCTTTTATCACCATCTAAGCACTAATTTTGACAAGGTGATCCTCATGGCATGACAAATTGGGGGATGCTCAAGAATGCGTTATTGTTACACAGATATAAAGCACTCTTGATTGGTACCGGGCTATCTCATGTGTCCTTTATGTTCAATCAGACAACTGTTATCATAGGTGGCAGTGTCAAGGGGTTAGCATTTAGCAGCGAGCCAGACAACACAATATTGTAAGCATTAGGTCGTCATGAAATACCCAAGTCACATGAAGATGAGTAATCAATCACACACCAGCTCGCATATACCTATCCTAGGCATGGAATGCCATCAATATGCCATTCTTTACATGACATGTGGCAATTCTCAAATTGTTCGCAGGCATTTTGAAGTGGTCACATGATGCCACACTTTCCTCAATCTATGCCTGTCAGCATGTGTATTGTGGTTACCAATGGAACGTGTGGACGATGGTCACTTTCACCATGTTTGGTGGAGAATTTTAAATATCCTGCTCTGGTGTAGGACATGACTGCACCTCGCACTTGCACTTTGCCACAGCAATCAGACTTGGTGGGAATAGTTTTTGGTCTACAAGGCAAATGCCCAACAAATGAGTCCAAGTAGGAACAAACTCCTCATACAGGAACCAGACAAAACACAAAATGGACACGGCCCAACTAATGAGGTTAAATCTGCTTTTACTTACACGTCCTGGTTTAACTATCTCATGGTTGCCAATGAGGTCTGTGTGTATTGATGAGTAACTTTTCCAAAGTTATCCTGCAAGTGATTCAAATACAAGAATAATTACTTGATTGTAATTACATTCCACTTTTAATGAGCATTGATAGGATTCAATTCCAAAATTGCAAGCTCTGTTACAAATTTAAGACCAGTATTCTTCAAGTCCACTTCATCCTCACTTACTCCAAGGTGATGGAATAGCTTAGAAATTTACTTGGACAGGTTTCTGACCATCCATGAGAAATTTTTCCCACCTATTGCATGCACTTTCAGCATGTGTTTAACAAATAAAGTAAAGCTAAGGGCCTGGTTTAAAATCGGGTCTTAATTTTATACTCCCTTTGACAATATGTATCAGTCTCTGTATCTATATTGTCACGCCAAAATCTACCAAAAGTTACCAGACCTCTGGACCATTCAACGGTACTTATCATATTTGGAATTGAACTCATTGAGTCCCTTCTGGAGAAATGAAGTCTAACCCAGGTGACTGATGGGTCCCCAGTAGTTAGCCTTACTCCAATGCCAGGCAGTACTCAATTGTGTTTCATGAGTCCTTGATTCAATGCAAAATGACCGCTCGCGGCCTAGATTTAGTGAAAGCGTATGACTTTGACCCAGAAGTGACCTGCAAAGTAGCCCAGACTGGGTACTTTTGAGGACCCTTTTGAGAGTTAGTGAAAGCCTTAAAGGACATATTGTCAAGATTTTGTCAAGCTGATTTGACTTACATTCATAAAAATATGTACAGTTTATTATCAAATATATTTAAAAAAAATAATACAATTTGATGTAAAATTAACAAATAGAGGCATTTGAATTTTTTGCTTTTAGACATACGAAGAAAACAGGCGGATTTTCGCCATGCTCATTGATCAAAGCTGACCAATTTTGCTTTCCTCGTGACGTCAAAGTGATGACGTCAATGCTGTGAAAATTAGATTTTGTGTATGCAATGAAAGGTTACACTAGCAACACTAATTTTGGGAGTTATAATCTACCGAATGGGTTAAGCATGAGCTATAGTAGATTCAAACTCATCGTGTCACAGAAGTGTTTTGCCAGCGTCGATTACTTGGAGAGGAGACAAAACAAGAAATATTTTGGGCCTAGTCCCCTGTTTCCTGAACAAACTAAGATAATCATGCTTTTTCATGTTGACATTTTTAGAGAGTGCAAAGACTGTGTTCGAGCAAAGTTCAGACATTACTTGAATACCACTGAAGCAAATACGATTAGTCAGAATCTTTTGAGAGATAAATGTAACTCTATGCGCTTACGTGATTTGAATGCTTCTCATTATAAAGATAGAATGATTTTTCTCTGCTATCTGACTACATGTTTCAATAGGTTTAACGTGACTCTTTAATTTCCCACCCACTGCACATGCCCTCTTCAATGCCTTGTAACCCTTCGACAGTAGTACAAGAGGTGACACAATGGGTTGAGTACCTTCGAAGTAGTACTAGAGGTGGCACAATGGGTTGAATCTACTATTCGTGGGTGTTTGACGAAATATTTTAGGATTTTGCACAGCTGGATAAGGGATGCAAATTGTTTCTCTTTAATATTTCACCAAGTTTTCAATTACAGGAAAGAAACATCGTGTTGACTCGAAGTTGGTTATTTGTTGTCATTGCTGACACTGTAATATGATGGATTCATGAAAGTAAATAAAAATTTGAAAATAAGTTACAAATGACATATTTTGTTTCATTTCGTTGTGGTTTAATTATTAATGATATAAACACATCGTGCAGTTCACTCGAATAGGAAACTTGGCAACCTGCGATATGATGGTCATCACTTGACGTCACCATTTGCCTGCGATGTGGGATTTGTCGGAATCGTTTTCGATGAAGCTATTGGGCGGACATTAAATGGGCAAAATACTCAACAAATGTGGCCAATTTTCAACTATTTTTTGATTATATGTAATCTACTTTACTTAAGCTTATCCATCCTACCACTTTGCCAAATTTCAGACTCATGACATATTTCCTTTACTTACCCCTTTGTCTCATACACTCGTTAGCATGATTGGCCACTTCTGACACTATGTTCAATGCAGCTGAAATGAAAAAGAAAATTACTTAGCAAATAGAATGATTTTCTATCGCTATTAAACATTGTATCACAAAATAAGGTTTTGTCCATGGATTGGTTGGACCAAATGAGCCAATTACCACATACGCTTGAGAATTTCTTAATACCCTGTGCTTTTTAGGTCAAGTTTTTCCCCAATACCCGATCTTCTGATCCAAAAAAGGTCTATTCATGAGGAACCTGGGTTAAAGATAAAACTCCCTTTAAGGAATACGCAGCCTGTGTTTTAAGTAAAAGCTATTTGCTCTTCAATGCTCTATACAACCAGTGAGTAATTGCTATACAAATAAAATGATCACTAAAATATAGCTTGTTTGAAACTTACCAGATGTCTTGCGTTGTGTCCAGGAGTACCCGGTTCTAACTGCTTAAGTAATATGTGATACAAAAAAATAGACCACTTGGGTTTAAAATCAAATTTTCCTAAATCAAATGATTGCTATTGATCAATTAGTAATTAACCTTCAGGGAGTAGACCTTACAGGTTGATGTTTTAAACTCTAGATTCCAGAAAAATACTATCAAAATTATGACAGATTTATGGAAACTGATTCCTATCCAGCGATAACTTAAATTTGAGCGAAATTCCCAACAATTGTTTTATACCGCACCTGAAAATTGGTTAAATTATAGATGTTTACTCAGTTATGTATCAGACAATGAACTTATTACTCAAGAGAGCCGAGTACTATGGAAATATTTCAAAGGGCTATCAACCAATGTGAATAGCATTTAAGCCCACTGAATGATAGATAAAATTAGCATTGCCAAAATATCTACAAATCTTGCCATTTAAGACTATTCCTAGATAACCTCAGGATTAGTACCCAAACTTGTTATTGATAATTTCATTATTAATCCCTTATTAATCCTAAAATTTGGTAATATCTCTGCTAATTAACCCTTCCCGTATTTGTCGTTCTTGCCTGACTGTTAGCAACAGCTTTCTGAGGTATTCTTGAATAGGTTTCAAAATGTAGTGCTTGATGGCCAAATTCTGACAGCGTGCACTCAGCTGAAAAATAAGCAGATGCAACAGAAATTAGTGGAATTTTTTCCACTTTCAATGTACATACTTGCACTCTAATTTCTTAACCAAAAACCTTAACATTTTATTTTTACTGAAAATCTGACTTCGCTGAAAAGTGGATGACCTGATTTAAGCATAAGTTCATCTTGAAAGAATGGTCATTGCCCCAAGGCCTCAAACTAAAGTTTTGTGTTGATAATTCAACCAGTTTTGATGTGAGAGCCAAAATATGATTGTAATCCCCATAGAGTACTGTGTAAAATAAACACTGGTCGATTAAAATGTGGCACATTTTTACTTCAACCCTAAGATTTCACAGGGTTAATGAGAAAAATAGCTTTCTTCAGATAAAATTTTGACCACTTCCGGTAAAAGCAGGGGTTCTGGGGATAAGGCAATATTAGCGATCAGACCATGGCCCTTTGTGTTGAACTCAATGGTGGAGAGCATGACCCACTGCTTTGGTGTTGCCTTTGATGCTGCAAGTCACTCACTTGGACCATTGTAGGGAAATGGGACAACTTATTGGGCATTAATGCAAGCATTGCAAGTTCAACTCAGACGTTCTAAAATACCCACAAAATCTCAAAATACAACCTAGCCCTTCTTTAAATGAATGTTGGAATTTCTAAAAGGGGTACAAGTCTGGTACTTCTCACATTTATCACCATGCATTGCTCAAAATATGTGCATAAGATTCAAAGTTATGCCATGAAGCCCTAAATTCCTACAATTACAAATCAACCATTTTAACTTGTCTTACCTCAAATTCCCTGACTGCTGCACCAAACAATGGAAATCTGCCACAAGCCTCATCAAAGACCGTTGTTATCTTCTCAAAGTCACGGATGTAAGATGAATACAGCTTTAAGTAGGGCCCTTTCTTGAGAAAAATACTGGAAATAGATGGGTTGTCAGACCTGGGGAATATAACAAACATTTTATCATAAGTGATTGCATAAATATTGCCAGGATTAAATATGAAATGAGATTTCATCCCAATTAATCTCAAAATTAAAGCCAAAACCTTGCTTGGTTAGCAAATTAGCCTAAGCTTAGGCCAAGGTACAGACCTTGTACATGAGACAGAATTAGCTGGTTACCATATAGGATATAGTTTTTAATATATCAAATTATTTGCTCAAGAAATGACAAAGTTTAAACTGAAGATGTATCAATTTTTTACTGGAATCCAAGATATTCTTACCCACATGCCTCCCTCAACGCTCTAGCTCAGCTAGTATTTATGCCAATTCTATCGATTTCAGCTTTTCTCCAGCAACTACCTCTTTTGACTAAGTTAATATTGAGGATTGCTACAACATGGCCAGATCGACTTAACTTGAATAATAACATGCCTTCATGTACTCTAGAGGATTGGGGGGGGGGAGATAATTTAGATGAATTACTAAAGCTTTTTTCAGAGTTGCACATGCTACCCCAAGGTTTAACACTTGTAGACCGCTAAATTCATGCTGTACTTGTTCAGATAATCCCAAAATTAAAACCCATTAATATAACCTGCAATTCTAATTGCTCCACAGGCATCTTACCAGTTCTCCACTCTTTCATCCAGGTCCAACAAGAGTTCTTCATTAAACATCTGAAGCTGAGGAAGATGGCCCAGAATCTGCTGAAGTAGAAGCTGCTCGATCACGGCCCGACCCTCCTTGGTCCCTGCATCATCAATTGCTTGGCGGAAATCCTGAAACGGCATGTACACGACGCAAGAAATCAGTCCCAGATTTACTGGAAAATAGCCTGAGCAACATCTCCCATTGCTGCTTCCATCTTAAATTGACTAATCAAGACTTGAGCATGATCCAAACATCTTCACCCATGTGCAAAGGACATTGCAGGTTTAATAATAGCCTTAACACACGTTACGTGCATGATGCTGAGATAGCAGTGGCTTGGCTACAGCTTAATGAGGGTCGAGTCAGGTGTTGAGACATGTGATATTACTGGCATTAATGATGTACTATTGTAAAGAAACCAAGAAAGAAAATTAGTGATTCAATAGTCAATTTGGGTCTATTCATGCCATTGTGAGATGGGAACTCCCATCTGCCCATTCATAGTACATGTATCTCTTAGTCTGATTGTTTCTTTAAGCGCACCTTTAAAATTAGCAGATGTTGCAAAAGTAATATCCATATTAGATTAGCAGCAACTTAAACAACATCTTCTTGGTAGCATTACAGTAATACTAATGACCACTTATTTAACCAAATGATTCATTCTAACCCTCGCCCCTACAAAAATGTTTAATTAGTCACCTTGTGTGTGTTGCATTACAAAGTACTGGTAGCTTATTACCACACTTGACAGAATAAAACAGTCAAACATCCTGTGACCTTTGTTTATGATTCTCATTAATCAAAGCATAAACATCTTCACTTTATGAACATGTGAATTGAGTCATGATAATCCTTTCTGGGTCAAGAACCAAGAGGATTTAGTTTAGAATAAGTTAAATCCAATAGGTGATTAAGAATACTGTGGCTATGGTGTCAGTTGATATCTCTCGGTGAACTTTAAATGTGCAACAAGAGATTTCAAATAACAGGTGTCCTTAAAAAAAATGAAAATTCTTATTTTTGCACTGATGTTAAGCTTTCAAATATCCCATTTTGGTACCGATTGTGAAATTTCTGAGCAGCAAATAGGAAATTCAACCTATGTTTTCTATTAAAATAGAAAACATATACAAATCCCTTGTGTTTTCATTTTAAGTTATTTCTGTAGCCAAATAAGGGAATCTATTATGTGTCTAATCTATATGAAATCACAGAAAATATGGACTTCTTGAAATCTTGTTGCACCTTCCAAGTACCGTATGCTGCAATGCATTATGGATTTATTCAAACCACCCTTTCGATTCAGAGTACTCTTGAAAGACCAAACTATACAATGATCGTAAACACAAGAAACTCACCTTGTTGAGTAACTTCAGGACATCCACAAACACCTTTTCAGAATCTCGTATCTCCTTAGCAACCAGGAAGGCCTTGCTGGCATTCCCACTCCTTGATTCTGGCAACACTGGCTGTTGATCACTACCATCAAACTTCTCGTAGCGTTCCTCTTCCTCCTCGTCATCCGATGGAGACGATTCATCTTCCTCTGCACTGCTTTGGTCAGCATATTGCTGTGCACAACTGCATCCACCACTTTCATGTAAAGTATGTTCACATGTCCTGAAAGGAATAGGGAAACTTTAAGCAGCACAGTAGATGGATATGGCTTAAATTTATCCAAAAGCAATTCATTTAAGTGTTGATGTGGTGTTGTCTTCAAAATTGCTCAAAACATCAAATAAGTTATTAAATCAAGGAGGACTCTTGAATTTTAAATCAAATGCTTCCAACTTCAGTCTTATGGAAGCATCACTATTTATACCAAAGGTTAATGAAACTTTGAAGGGGAACCTGAACAATTTATGAGGGGGAGGCAAATTTTGTGAGAGTTGTGAACTTCAAATGGAGAACTTTCATTAAGGCCAAAATTTTGAGAGGCAAAGGTGAATGAGACCTGGTTTTCCCAAAAATTTGAATTCGTCCATTTCCACTCTAGGTGTAAATAGTGACCACTCTCTTAATTGCACGACAAATTTCTGCTGAAGTACTTAAACCATCCAGTTTTAGAACCATGTCAATTCGTCCAGAGCTATGCCATTTGAGTTTGCTGATCACATCTTAAGTGAAGGCAAATCCTTTTCATGAAACTAGCTAGGCCCCTTCCACTTACTAAGTTATGACAATGTTAGTGATGATGCAACTAAATAGATTAGACTGGTTGAAGACTGAATAATAACTAGTTGGCAAATAATCTACATGTACACTTTGTACATCTACCACATGAAAAGCAATGCATGTAGCTACAATCATCGAAAAAAATATTTGGAACACTTGATGCAATATATTGGAACCATTGCCATGTTCACAAATGAGATCGAATTTGGGTATGTCATTGTTCTTTAGAAAGCAGAGGTCTTCCCTTTACCAAATTCTTCCCCACTCCCCATCAATCAATGTTGGGGGTCTGGCGAAGCTGTTAACAATGACTCGGATCAACATTGAATTGGGGGAGAGGGGGTCACCTTTTCCCTAAATCGGTCAAAGTGTTCCAACATTTTTTTCGAGGATTGTAGTTATAAACTGGAGAACTACTAACCCATAGTGAAAGCAAAGTTTTTTTCCCATTATCTTTTGAACTTAAAATGGACATTCATTTCTCCAGTATTATGCAGTATTATGTTGCAAAGTCCCAAAGAATTTCCATTCAATTGCAAGAATGGAGAAAACTGAAGCGGGCTCTCATTTATATGGGTAATTCCTGTTTTAAGGGGTCCAAAACCACAGGTTTTGTGACATCAGTCATGCTTCATTTTTCTGAGTGTGTTACATTGCCTAATATGTGGTTATTACTTCAAAACTATGATCAAAGAGTTGATAAAGATGTGAATTACTATTTTACTACAAAAACATTAAGAAATAATTTCCAAAATCACAGGACTCTTTTTGTTAAATAGCCATTTTCATGTCCCATAGTTATGTACGACACAAAAAGGAGTAAATTCAGTGTATTTCTACAAACATTAACTTCAGCTATTCAATGAATGCTGCAAAATAATGTTTTACAATGTGTTTGTACATTTCTAGGTAAAACAAACTATCTGAAACCTCTGAACTTGAAAAGTCCGACATAACCGGGACACCAAAACCTTCATGACCCAGTTATGTCCGACAGCCAAAAATTTTAGGAAATACCCCTCAAAACATATGAAAATCATGGGAGAAATAACAAGCAAATGAAACAATTAGTTTCCCTGGCTTTTTTCACTTGAAAAAATGATAGAATTATTATTCTCAAGTATAGATGGATTTGGGTGATAAATGAGTGTAAAAATGAACTTTTAGCCTTTTTACATGGTTTTGTGTCCCAGTTATGTACGATAATTTTTCAAATTTCATTTCTTTCAGTAGTCACGATTGTTTTCACAGATATTCACTTTTTGTATTATAAAGGGTTCCTAATCACATTCAAATATGCACATTAAACTATTTTAAGATTTTCTATTTCTTCTTTAGGGGTGTTTATTGTTCAAGTCATGTCCCAGTTATGACCAACAAAGTGCAGACAATTTCAGTAGTTATTGGCATCAGCCTTTTTTTGGTAATTTAAGTCTAAAAATTCCTTTGGATTCCAAAAATATAAGTGTTCCTATACATTAGAAGCAACATTTCAAGATCAATAGTGAATGTTGAATTTTTGGCTAAATGTCACAGAATTGGACCCCTTAAAACAGGAATCGCCCATATACATGTACTATCTTAAATTGGTTTGCTAATCGTTGCCATTTAACTTTCAGGTCTGTGCATTCACACTTCAGTCTGCATCTTATGTTATCTAATGAAAATATCCGTCATGAGAATGCAAATTGGATACCACACCAGAATCCCAAACTGATAGACTTCAAAAAACATGAGTGCAATTTGCCTTTGAGTATGATACATGCATTAACGTATTGTACCTTGCAAGTTTCAAGGAATAACTTTAGTGCAAAATTTGAAAATCAAACCCTAATAGCATTAAATCAATTTACTCAAAATCTTTGGCGATCTTTTAATGGTTAGTTTGTATTTTGAGCATGGTCGGTTTGGACTGCAGTGGCCCGTAACGAGGCAGTCATCCAGAGGAGGGACCAAAATTTCCCAGTCAACCCGCCCCCCGCCAGTGGGGCAAAATTTGTATGTCCTCAAGGTGAATTGGACTCCACATTAGTTGAATTTGACAAAAAGCGCAAAATCGCAAAATTTACTTGATTTTTCCCAAATTTAAGCTGAAATTGGTCAAAGTTGCCCATGAAAGGGGTGAAAATGCATATTTTGGTCAACATCGTCCCGCTTTTTTCCAGCCTGAGGGGGAAACTTTCCCCGGTCGGTACGCCACTGCTGGACTGCCAATCTCTTCCAGTTGGACTTGATTACATGCAGCCAGGGGCACCCATAACATGATTAATTTTGGTAGACATTTGTTAGTACATTCCATATGTGCAGCATTAGTCATTCATAAATCACCATTTCCATCCAATTAAACTGGGCCCATAATAGGGGCCTTTGTTGCCAAGTTGTTCCACTTTTGTATGGTCTCGTGGATCAGTTACTACCCATAAAACATACCAATTACTTGTAACACATGATAACTTTAATGGATACTTACCTAGGTACAGAATAGAGATCGCCAATTGGGGAACCAATTCCGAGGGAAGAAGCGAGTGATGACCCCTTGGACATATCCTCATAACCATCGTTAGAGATGTCCGAGTTGATGCTCAAAGACCGTCTCACTGGTTTAGCTGGTGGCGTTTTCTTCTGTTTGAAAGCATTCGGAGTAACAGGACAGGTACGGGTCGGTGAAGTAGGAGGCGACTGAATCAAGGTTTTTTGAGGCGAGACTGGCTTGACTGGCCTGGGAGGCGCCTCTCTCCTGGAAGGCCTGACACTTGCAACTTGTTTGTTCATGTATATTTGGTCATCCACCTGATGGGTGATCTTCTGAGGAGATAGTGGGGGAGATTGGAGATCAGGGTCTGGCAAGACGTAATCGTCATCTTCACTCATCGCACTATTTCGGCTGATGCACTCATACTTTTATCGTCGGAAGTCGATTGCACTGCACTGCTTGAGGAACGTCTTGGCTGCTCCGATAGCAGAAAGGATCCCCCTCCACTGAGTAATAGGATTTGGATGAATTCTTAGCGTTTCTATTTTAAATTGTGTTTCCGGGGAGAAGTTCTAGAAATATTACCATTGGGATCATAATTCTTGCCTAGATGTCAATGTTGTATCCAAGCTCTTTGATCTACTTGTAATACGTCTTGGACGGTTCAGGAGCTCTGGTGAATTGTCCTTACAAGCGGAGGTGGAGGTGGTGGGGGCATACGAGGCCTGGTTTTGAAGAGAAATGCAAGATTGAAACTCCGCGATTTTGGAGATTGTGGAGGTGTCTTGTGGGAATACAAGGGCTTGTAGGTCTAAGTCGAGTTTCAATTCTGCATTGTCTCCTTGAGAGCAAGGAATCTGGGTTGTATGGGATGGAGGAGCCCTGCGAGGTGACCCAACAGCGGACGGATGGACCTAGTTTGGGCGGAACACTTGTTCGGGTTCGTTAAGATGAGGCTAATTTCGGAGAATCTTTGACTCTCGGGTGGGCAACGGGCATGGCACTTTCCTTGGGGCACCGGTTGTACCCGATGGGCATTTGATTCTTGCAATGTATCAGTTATCCTACCATCTGTGGGTGCAGAGGTCCAAACCTTTTTCTGAATCCATTGAAGTGTTTTATGAATGTGCAGGGAGATTGGTTCAATCTTGGGTTTAATTAGCATCAATCGTTTTTTCCACAGATTTATTCCGCCTTGTTCGGGGAGGAATTTGTGGGCCAATCGAGTCCCCATGGATACTTGTAATTCAATATCAATACCAATTGCAGTGTGAAACTTTTAAATTTAAAGGCATTCATGGGGAATGAACTCTGATTGGCTTTACGAGTTGGTTTGGGATGAATTTGAGGTGGGGGAGTAGCACTACATGTGTGTTGAAAGAGAAGCAGACAAAAGTTGGGTGACTGGTTGGTGGCTGGCTTGCTGGTTTCTTCTTGATATATTCGGATTTTGCTCTACTCCTGGTTTGTACGAGGCATGGATTGCCATTATATCCAGTTCGCGAGGAAAAAGTGGGGGAGGAGAATCTAGCGACTGATGCGGACACGAATTCCTCAAATGGTTTCTTTCTAGTTGGTAATGGTGGCCTAGCAGGAGAACTAGCTGGTGATCTGATTACCATCTCAGGAGAGCTGACCTCATTGCTCTAGAGATACAGTTTTGGGGTACCGACTCGTTACTCACTGGAGGCAATTGTCTATCTAGACAAGGTTTCTTCGGCGTTGGGATAGTCGGCTAAATCTTCCACAGCGGGGATCAACATGCTGCTCAGGAGTTGACTTGGCTTTCATAAGGACAAGATGTATTAGACTTGAAAGTTTAACCCAGTCTTAACTGGTGGACTATTTTGTGGGCCAGGATAAAATGGAACTATGCTGGTAAAAGTTCTTCTCATTATTCCGATACTATCATGTGGAGTTCTATGCGACACTCTCTTGTTGGTGGATTTCGATTAGGAGTCCGAGGAAAGGGCTTTGGGGGTGGATGGTGCTCTTTTCTAGTGTTTGCTTGTTCTGAACCGGTATGGTCTGTTCAGCACCTTGAGATGTTAGCTGTCCATTTGGGGATTTCTCACTGAAATCCTCAGTGTTTTTCTTCTGACAAATTCACGATTCAGGCCTTTATCCTTTGACTCCTCCACCGTGTATTTCTGGTGATACATTCTTGTGAGACTTCTCCAATTCTCTTGCAATTCTGTCGACTGCGCTACAGATGTATGAACATTAGGGTTCAGCTATGGGTTCTGAAATGATCAAGCTCCCTAGAAGCACCAATGATGTCGTCCCACAACTCCAATTTTTCTTTCAGTCTGCGATGGTGTGGACCAGGTGGGAGTCTCTTGATGGTATTGAATACCATGGGCAGTTATGGAGTGGTCCTGGGTTTGGGTCTTTGGACAGGGGACTTTTGCCACTTAGTGGGAAAAATGTTTCTTTGCTGGTACTACCAAAGGTTTATCTAACTGATGGTTTAGGTGTGATGGGAGGTTTTTGGGGACAGGTGGATGAATTTTTTTTCTGCTGGACGACCCCTCCTGTAACCAGAAAAGTCATAAGGCAAATTTAGCAACAGCACAATTTCAAATTAAGTCTTAAATGTCCATAGCCCAATCACTAATAGCCCAGAACCACAGATTTACCAGAAGTGGTTAAAAATCTACTAAAATTAAAAAAAAAAAATCCTTAGTAAATCTTTGTCAAATTTCCCATTACAATAAAACAAGCGGTACTCGAACCACAAAAGGTCCCTCGCCCAGTGCAGTAGCTAAAAGACAAGCAGCAACAATTTTAATATTGTCAGGGAAGATTGTGATGGCCTCCCCAAGTTTCATCCTCTTACCATATGTTAAGTGATTGACCTCGGATGACCCCACATGGACCTTCCCAAAGTGTCAAACACTAAAGCGTGACCAACCCACCAAGTTCATCCTACACAATGATTAGTGATTTTGACCTTAAATGACCCAACCACAACCTTCAAATGACCGATAAATTTTTTGCACTGAATGTTTACCACACCCTACCAAGTTCATACTCCTACCACATATTTAGTGACCGACCTGGATGACCCCTCATGGACCTTCAAAATTTTGGTACTGAATGGTGACCAAAACCACCCCCCCCCCCCCCCCCCCCCAATATTTCATCCTCCTACCAAATGTTAAGTGATTTGACCTTGGATGAACGTGAAATGGACCTCAAAAAATTTTGGTACCGGAATGTTGACCACACCCCAATTTTCAATTCCTACCACATGTTAAGTGATTTGACCTGGATGACCTTGAAATGGACCTCAAAAAATTTTGGTACTGATGTTGACACACCCACCAAATTTCATCATTACCACATGTTAAGTTGGATTGACCTTGGTTTGACCTCGTATGACCTTGCAATGACCTTCAAAATTTCGCACTAATGTTGGACCCCACACCCACCAACGTTCATCATCCTACCACAAAAAAAGTTTATAGGGCAATTTAACTAAATTTTTGCTATTTTGGACCCCATTTGACTTTGACCAATGCCACATTGCCCCTCTGAAACTCATCCGCAGCCTTACTTGAGGAATCATTCTATGGTGCGGCGATGGACACCCATTCCTTGTCCAATCAAAAGATATCGTGTTGGACAACATTTATAGCGATTTAGGCCTTTTTTGCCATATTTGACCCTATTTTTACACATTTGACCTTTGACCACTTGTATCCCACACCAACGCCTACTTGAGATAAATCTATGTTGCGAAGATGGACTTCCACACTTGCTTAGTTCCAAAGAACGTGAGGGACGCACACACACACACACGGAGGATACATTTCTATAGTCCCCCATTCGCCAACAAAAGTGCGGGGGACAACTTATGTATGCATTTTTTACGTTCAAAAGACTAGAAGCAGTGCACTTTTGTGTGTACATCTACTGCATGCTGCCTACATGTTACCCATTCCACTAAATCGCAATGATTAAATGGGAACTTTGGCTAATTTGACCCAGTTTTAAAGTGTAAGAGTTCTCTTGTGAACAAATGCCACCCATGGGCATGTAAAAATGCAGCATTATACGCAAAGATAAATTGAACCAAATGAAAATAAGATGCTATTTATGTATGGGGTACCATATCAAATTTCATTTAAATTGGTTTATCAAGGAACAGATTTGCCAGCACTTGGGGAAGTCTCGCATGTTAAAGAGCAACAAAATCTCCAGGAATGCAAATCTATAGTCGTGGACCTTTATAGGGTACAAATTAAAGGTTTAATTTGCGTAAAAACGAAACCTACATTGTACATTAGAGATGTACATATCAGGGAAAAAACAGTGATTTAAATAGTTACATTTTTAAGATTCCCATTTTCAAACAATTTCGATTTTTA